>VUJU01004667.1:0-17457 GCA_009835225.1 Aphis craccivora
GTGATAAAATGTATATTATCTATTAATTTCGTTAAGATACACGTATTAATTGAATCGAATATGATTATTGATTACCTACTAAGTTACAATTTTTACCGGTGATGATTCGGCTAAGTTTCGAGTTATTAAAATATATTTCTATATACCTATTTATCAATTGAACATGTGATTCGGATATCGAGATATGTAATGAGCATCTCGTTGTAGTTTTTTTTTAAGTTTTGAAAGGCTTTTGCTATAGTTTATGTACAGACACGCAAACGAGTTATACCGTTCTACGTTTTGACCATTTAAACACATTTAGGTATAGGTAGGTGTCGATATTCAGCAATTCGTGACTCGTGTGCGTAATCGAGTTGTGAATTTATACGCAAACCAAGGGTTAATGTACGCAAACGGGTATCGACGGAATCTGCGTGCCACGTGCCCACGTGGTCAGTATTGTATTGCAACCGACGCGTGTGGATACCCTTGAAGGTTACGTTATAGCCACAAAGATAAGGGGTCAAATTAATTTTACCGTAGTGTATAGGTATTATTATGTAAAGGAATAACAATTTTAGAGTTGAGCATGGATCGAGTTTCCTTTTCAAAATATAACCCACTGTAAAATGTGTTACATCTTACGTGAAAATGATCTTTTCAGTTTATGACATAGAAAATGAAAAATTTCAAAAATATTAACTGTAGGTAAGCGTATGTTTATCATTTTCCACAGCAAGAAATTGTTTATTATCAATAAAAAAAAATAAATAAATAAATTCTTCCTATAATAAAATATTTTATCTCGTAATTTACAACAAAAAGATAAATTAAATTTGAAAAAAAAAAAACAATTATTTATAAAATAATGCAAAATTACAAAACAATAATAATATGTTATAAGTATAATAAATAGGTTTTCCTTAATGTTTCAACCGTATTGTAAATATCTATTCTATACAAAGTTACCCAACACGTAAGTACCACACTACCGCATTACTACTATAATGTGAAACGTGTGCGCGCAAGCGCACTTACAATGTCTACACGGAACTATTCCAGTGATACCCAACCCGCGATCTGCCGTAAATTTTTTAATTAAAATAAAATCCATAAAAATACAATTATGTCCGAGATATTTTAATTTCCGTCTTTTGTATTGTCTTATTTTTGTTTGTATTATTGGTGATTCCCACGTGTCCACGGATGTAATATTTTAGAAATGTGGCCCGCCGAAGAGAAAAGGTTGGGCGTCACTGTTCTAGACATTTGTCTTGGTTACCGAGACCATAAATAATAATAAAAAAAAAATGA
Organism: Aphis craccivora; assembly: GCA_009835225.1. Classification (NCBI taxonomy): domain Eukaryota; kingdom Metazoa; phylum Arthropoda; class Insecta; order Hemiptera; family Aphididae; genus Aphis; species Aphis craccivora. The sequence continues at coordinate 1,297 of VUJU01004667.1, forward strand.
CAGTGTACGACCGAATGGCGAGTCTACCGTACGGCTTTTCACGTAGCCCTTCTTGACATTTCAGATGAACCTGACGCTGTTCCTTGATTTCATCTTGGGAGTTACAATGCAGGTGTTCAACGCGCCGACGGACCGTAAGTACATTGACCGCACGCATATGAGCTCAATAATAATATAATAGATACCTACCTATAAAAAACATAAATAACTATTTATGATGTACTGAACAGAGATGGGCAAAGACCTCGGAAATCCAGTTTTGTACAATTGTTTTAATCGACGGTTTTTTTGTTGTTGCAGAAACGAGTTTGATAACGGCCACCTGGGATCATGCGGTCAATTCCAAGGCCAAGCTACAGAGCGCCTTGACGAGTAAGTGTGTTTTTTAGCCCGTGTCATAGATATACGCATAGATAGGATTGGGAACTGTTGCTGAAATTAACTATTATCGCTATGGGAAGTACTTTTTCAAGTATCCTGTATGAGTGTCCGTCAATAATTTACTATAAAATGTTTGAAAACGTACAATATTCATACTTTCAAAATCACCCTAAAATAACATAATCGTATTATAGAATAGATAATAAATAAATTAGTTTTTATCGATTAAAAAAAAAAAAACACACCTTTCTAATACAAATTGTATAATATGCTAGGTTTGAATGATTGTTTAACCACCTTATATAAGTATATTATTATTATTTGAAATACTTTGTAGTTTGTTTGAATTATACATAATAAAAAATATCATTAACCAGAATATTAACATCTAGTATAATAATTAATAATCAAAATGAATATAAATCATCTGTTCATCGGTTAGGTATTAAATAGCGATTAAAACAAAATATAAGTTTTGAAATTCAAATTGTATTTAGATATAATTGTACCTAGTAATTTTATAAAAATAATAATCGATTTTGTTGAGTCTAATACAAATAAAATAAGTAAGTAAATATAATAAAAATATAAAACAATAATGAGTCATTATAAGAGATATTTTTTTCTGTTAAGAAAATCAAACATAATATATTACAATTTACAGATTAGATGTTTTAATACTTAGTCTTAGTGTCTTAGTTATACAATTGATTAACTATAACCTCCTGAAAGCTTATGCAGCCCGCGTTGAAGATAGTGAGTTATGATTATATAGGTACTAGTGTACTACTAAATAATAATAAGTATAAACATAATCTATAAATGAAAAACGAGTCTAAGTGGAGATGGTTTATTGTCACAGCCTATATCATAAATACATTTCATGATAATATGTTGTTTGATATTTCAATTAAAGTAAATTATTTGCATAAGTACTTAAATATATTATACTAAAAATATATCGTTCGATAAACATTGTGATGTATTAATTGTATTTATTTAATATTTTAATATAATCCACCCGGATCTACCGCAATGATGCATAAATCATATTATGTATGTATTATAAAATCTGGATTCGTGATTTAAGAAATAAGAAACGTTAAAATATGCAACAAAAAAACGTAATTATTTAATTAATATATTGAATTATATTACACAGTAAAAACGTAAAATTTATTATACATCCATTTTTAAAACGTTTTTCGTAAAAACCACATTAATAATCATAAAAATTAAATTTAAATGAAATATAATTATTTATCATTTGGATTGGTAAAACCATTTCCTTTTCCTCAAAAACTTTTCGTCACAAAATACCATTCTAAATTCTAATATACCTACTTACATGTTGTCAAGTAGTAGATTAAAAAAAGTTTGAAAAATAAATAAGTAACATATTATATTATTATGCTATACGTGTGATGTATATATATATATATATTTTATAATGCCGAACAAAACTTTGAGAAAGATATATAGTTATAAATAAATAAATATAAATGTATATAATAAATAATATAACATCTGCAAAATATGATCAATGCAAATCGAAATAATTTCGTTTTCGGTGTATATGATTTATCGACGAACGGAAACAAAAACTACCGTTAAAATATAAAATATCATCTTTGTTTAATAACATACAACAATAATAATATAATATTACGATTACAACCGTGTGTGCGAATCATAACAGCCAGATGTGCGTGCTTCTCATGAATTTTTTGACTATTTTGAAATCGACGTTGGACAACAGTTCGCGAACGTTCTTCAGGTACTTTTCGGCGGCGCTTATGTTGCTGTCGACCAGAGCGATGAGCTCGATGACCGTTTTCGGCTTGTCCGCAGCGACGACGGCGGCGGCCTCGTCGTCCACTACGGCCGTCCAGTTCGTGGCAGCCGGACCGAAGAGGCCGGCGCCCAGGTCGACCATGTGCGACTCGATGGCCCGCCTCGCCGACCGGAACCCGCGGTCGTCGCGCGCCGGGTTGGCGGCCACGTCGACCAGCGTCCGGTAACACGGCACGTCCGGTCCCAGGGCCAAGTACGACTTGTACTTGTCCAGCAGCGCGCCCACCGACATCCACGTGAGCTCGTACTCGCCCACCGGCACCCCCCCGCCGCCGCTGGAATTTTCGACTTCGCGGTCGCGGTCGTCGGCGGCGGCGGAGTTGGCGGCGGCTTCGACGGCGTTCGCTAGGGCCGCGGCGGCCTCGTCCGCGGGGCGCGGGGCCGTCGTGGCCAACAGCCGATGGGCGCGACAGTGTTCGACGTGCACGAGCACGTGGCCCATCAGGGTGACGAGCACGGCGGCCACGAACTTCTTCTGGTACGTGACCAGTTCCGGTGTGCCGAACACCCATTTCCGGACGGCCGCGCGGTACACGGCCGACAGCCGTTCGCCGGCCGACCGCCAGTCGACGCCCACGCCGGCCGGCATGACCCCGGCGGCCGTCAGCCCGTCCGCTCCGGCGGCCGCCACGTCGTTGAGGTACAGAGAGCGCGGCGAAAAGTCCTCCTCGCGCACTCCGCCGTCCTTGCCGGCCAGTTCCGGCCGCTGTTGCACGATGGCCGTCATGTTCTCCAGCACGTACTTCTCGAACCTGACCTGATCGCGCCACGTCAGATCGCGGCCACTGCCGTCGTCGCCCAGCCCCCTCGCCTTGCAGATGGCCAGGTACTGGTTCAGCTCGCGGCCGACGTGGTGGACGGCCCGGCTCAGCCACCGGACGCCGTCCCGCCGTCGCCGCCTTCCGGTTAGTTGTTGGCGCGCCCCGTTGGCGTACAGGTCGAACAGCCACAGCCACCGGGCCGTCGGCATTTCCGGTCGGCTGCTGGCCACGAACAGCACGCGCTTCACCAGCGGCCCGTAACCGGCCGCCAGCTCGGCGGCGGCCGCAGCGTCTAGGCCGCCGGCCAGCGCGGCTCGCACCGTCCGCAAGTGGTGGGCCGCGTTGTAACCGCACGCGCACTGGAATTCGTCCACCGAGCCCGACACCGCACCGCACGTCGCGACGTACAACAACAATAACGACATCGACCGCAGTCGAACCGGAGGCTTCATCGCTGCGCACTACGATTGTACACTCGTGTGGGTCACGTTTGAGGGTCAAGTCGTTATGAAAATATTCGCCGTAGGGTTGAGGCGTTTATATAATGCGAGTTCGCGGATTTATAAAACGGAAACTACACGGACGACGCTGCTACTACAGGTGTCACTACGCTGAACACTGATTTTGCTATTTTAGGTAGTCGCCATTATAATATTTTCCGTGTTGATCGTCGGTTTTATGATATTATTTCAGTGTTTGCACACCTACATACCCGGGGGCCCCGTACAACAGTGCTTTACACAATAATAACACAATATTGCAACGCGTGTAAACGTCACATAATATACAGAGCGTGTCCGGATATTCCGCACACGCAGACTTTGCAGAGAACGATATTATTCGTCAACGGTCAGCGAGTGAAAACAAAAACCGATATTACGAAGTGTTTGATTTTTTTTTTTTTTTGAAGGGGGGTAGGGTACTAAATATAGCTGATGATTGGTGCGGTCTTCCAGGGGAATAGCTCCCTAATAATACCTATATTTGTTTCTTTGTGTTATTAATAGTTGGTCCGTATCTTGTGTAGGAAGATTTTAGCCCCCCCCCCCAATCACATTAAATTCAATTAAATCTCACGGTAGTTGTATAATAATTATACTTGCTGACATAACATTATATCGATTAGTTTAGGGAGATATACCTAACAAAATTATCACTGTGTGTTTGTTATTTTAAAATGTTTACGCAATTTAAACATTACAATTTAACAAAGTGGTCACCACAATGTAAAACCAAAACGCAAAATGTTTTTCAATTCCCCTTACTGATGTCATTATGAGATCATTCTTAATTTTGTTTAGGAAACGAAAAAAACGCTCTGTATATACGATTTAGTAGGTCTAGTGCGTTTCTTTATTTGTTTTACATCGTGCGCGTTTCCTCATTTGAGTATATACCTACAAAACGTACCCAAGTTCTATCGATTATAATAACAATACATAGTATGTGATGTACAAAATATATAGTCGAATATAGATATACAGAGTAATTTTCTTTTCCTATAAATATTTTATGCCTCAGTATTGAAAATCTAAAAATCGAATACCTACTTATAATTGAGTGTAATCTTGACCATTTATGATTTTTTTCCCACTTTAATTTTAATCGTGAAAATAAAGTTTAATTACCATTACTTTTCCATTGAGTATTAAGTATTGAATTTTAACGAAGAGTCGATTATGTGGGTTATGGAACATACATGACAACAATTATATTACTCATGCAGTCATGCATGTTTATTGTTTATTCAATATGAACACTGTAAATTTCTTCAATGCAATTATCACAATTTATAATATATATATATATATATATATTAATACCAGAATTATGATATACCGACCGGATAACTTTTTCTAGTTTTTATTAATTATAAATATAAGATAACTTTAATTTTTCATAGATTTAGTTAAATTTCATAAAATATCAATTCCTGTGACCCCATTCCATAACAGAAAATATGTTTTCATTAACTATAATTAGTTTTAAATTTTTAAACAGTATACCAATTATTCTTTTCAAAAAATTCCCTCCGAAATTAATTAATTGCACTTATATTTAAAATGTTAGATTCTAATTTGAATAAATGTATTAAAATAAAACACGGGAATAAATTGTGATAATCAATTGCCCTGTATACCTATATTATTTACAATACAACATTACATAATGACGTATAGTGACACCAATCACCAATATAGTATAACACATAAATTTTGAATTTTACATCTAAATGGTAGGTACCTTGCTATTGTTTTTTTTGTTAAAATAATTATGAATGTAATAAATTATGAATACGAGTATATACTATGTAATATAATTAATGTATTTTTATAATTTATATTCGTGGAATATTTTATATTCTATACTGAACAGTTTGTTTCTTTTTCATAATAATAATAATTATAATAGTTTTTTTATTGTAATGCTATTTCCTGTAAAAGTTGAATGAAAGTCTTGTTGGATATTTTTTTGATCGACAATATTATAGAAACACACTTGAATAATTAATTATAAATTAATAAAAACAACATTTTAAAGTATATTTTATTACAATTACATAAATTATTCAACTCGCGACTGCAGGAATAAAAAGAATATTGTTAGTTTTCAAAAATCACCATAATGTATTATAAAACAAACATCAAACATAATTAACTTATCCGTATTTTATGGATACGAAAAAAATTTATCTAATAATAAACTAATAAATTAACTTGGAATGGAATATTGTCTATACAGGTGAATCTACAATGATAGAAGCTGATGTTATTACTGGCCATTTGATTGATGAACCTCAAACAGAAGGAGAGAAAACTGACCGAATACCTATAATGGGTCATCCTCCCGCAATAACTTCAGACTTGAGCCTTAAAGAATTTTTAGATGCATGGAACAATTCTAATAAAATCATTAAGCTCGATTTTAAATCAACTGAAGCATTTCAACTAGCCTCGCCAGTCATTGAAAATGCTTATAAAGTAGGTATTTTTCAAATGGGATTTTGGGATCGCGCAGCGATCAGTTTTTCTTGTTATATTTTTGTATTGATCATATTTCTTGAGTCCAATCAAATTGCCACGTCTTTAAGTTTAACAAGCCCCATTGATTAAAATACCTAATTTTTAGTAACTACTATAACTACCTAAATGATTTCACTAGGATTCGCCTCCAAATCGTCTACCTTGGTTAAATGCAGATATCTTACCTGGTCCCGGTCCAGGAAACAGCCCTGGAGTAGACGCAGACACTTTCCTTAAAGTATCGACAAAAAGTTTTCCAGATTCAATTTTATCGTTAGGCTGGACTACTAAACGCAACGATAACGGTACCTAATTGTTCATATCATATACAAACGATCACAGATCAAATTATAATATTTAATGGAGTAAATGTTTCATTTGATCTGTGATATAAGCATACTAGATGATGCTGTTGACGTGCTTGCTTATGATTATATACTCAAATAATGTACTTTTCAGACAAATATTCGGAGCGTCACATAAACGACATGGTAGACGTACTGTTCAAAAACAAATACATGAAGCCCGTGACTTACGCGGTACGAGCGTCGTTTGCGGTCAATTCGATATCGGAACTTCAATATTTGTTAGAGACATCGCCGGTTGGTTCAACTCTAACTGTCTGGTGTAGTGACCCTAAAGATATAATCAATTATCCAAAATTGGTACAGCTGATAAATACTGTTGGAACAAATCGAGTGTACCTGGATTTACCTGATGACATGTCCAAGATATTTTTCGATATGTATAAGACCAGTATTACGAATACAGCGAGCAGTAATGTTGGCTTCCTGTCTATATCCCTGGCGTCATTATTTGCGCTAAAAAACGTATTCCTTTAAAACTTTATTATTGTATACTTACTTTAAATTTGTATTAATTATTGATTAGGAAAAATAAAAAACCGATTGAAAAGATACTATATAATGTGTAAATAAATAAATGTCTTGTATACTTTTATCATTATAAAACCTCTATCTTCTTAACAGTATTAATATTGTAAGTTCCAAGAGCGCCCGCAAAAATGTTCACAGGGAGGGAGGGGCAAGGTGTATACTGTATATTATATATATATATATATATACATATAAAATTCTAGGTTAGATTAAGTTAAATTCTGTAATAGATATTATTATACCTCTTGTAAGAAGTATGCTCCGATTGAATGGATGTAGAGTCGTTTTCTATAGCTATATAAAAATATTCCGTCGGACAATTTAGAGTCGGTTTTACTACTGAAAATCTAGAAAAATAAATAGTAATTTTTTTTAATTTAAATTAATTTTTCAAATTTTTTTGTAAGATTACATAAGAAAAATCAGAAATTTTGAGTGCCCGGTAAAGTAGAAAATATCAGCTAAATAATATACTATACATACTACATACATCTATCTTTTTATTTAGTTAAATATATTAATAATCAAACTAAATTTAAGAGCTATTTTTAATACAATTGATATAGTAATATACAGTCATATCTAACTCCAAATGTTTCAATGTTTATATATAAACTGATGAACACGTATCATGTAACTTTTTGTTACAATACATTATTTAAATTCCAAATTATTCATTAAAAATCTTGATTAACTTGATATTGTTCATTTTAATTAAAAATATACATAAATATAAAATAATTATACTATATATTAGTACAACATTTTTTTAGAATTTGCTATGATATACACGAAATACTTAATTTTGTGCAATGGTTTGATAATAAATTGTCTTATAACATTAGAATCTATGTTTACTTAGTTTTTATCTAATTGTGTAAATAAAACTATTTAACCTATTTTGAAAAATTTATAACTACATAATATAGATGATACACCTCGAATAAATCAACATTTATATTTCAAGTGGTAATCTTGTACTTTATTCACACTTTTAAATACATGAAATTCAAACATAATTAATTTGATTATTTCATCTTCTTCAACTTGGTCAAATGATTTCGTAACGCAATCTACAAAAGAAATAAATTAATTTAATTTATAAATCTTTATTATATTTGAATTTTAAATACATTTTTTAAACATTAAAGCAAAATATTTATACTTAAATTTATAAGTAGTCACTATTCTTATTGTTGAATTAATTTTAAGACTTGATAAATATATTAGATTCTATTATACATTTCTAAAAATTATTATATTTTTAACTGTTATGCAGATATCGTATTTGAGTCAATATCCTAACCAATGATTCTGATACTGTTAAGTTCTAATATAATATATTATGTTAAGATGAATGTCAAAATTTTGAATAATTATTAAAAATAATAAAAATATACCAACAGTCACCAGTGATTTGACATTCAAAATTGAGTTTTGGAAAATGTTAGAAATTTTTCTTTTAATTATTAGCGGTCACTCACTCATTGGGGTGTAACAAATCAATTATACACCCGTAATCAATTTGCTGTATGCAAAGAACAACTATTATCTCCTGGAGAAGTTGCTACTGAGTACTGACCAATCCATGTCCTTAAGGAAAGTTTCCACAACAATTTCACAAAAAGGTGGACAGGGGAACTTGAGACGCAATTGTAAGACAAAGTATGTATCGAAGAAGTGTAGTTGTAAATCATCAGGACTTTTATATAACTCGAGAGTTTATTCATCTTTTTTTTTTTTTATATATAATGTCAACATTCACCAGCAAATGTCTATATCTAAGAAGAAATTGACATTCACCAGAAATTAATACGTACACTATACTACTATACACTAAACAAATTTTGTATTAATTATTTGAGGGAGTTGAGATTATTATTTCTTATTCTTAGTGATACATGAATCAAAAAAATTTGAAACCTCAGCCCTTAACTCTAAAATTAATTCTTAAGGACATTATTTATCTAATATTTTATTTAACAATTTCAACTTACAATTAAAATAATTGCCTACATGAATTGCTGTTAGTATAACTATTAATAATGAAATGTATTGATTTTTTTTTTTAAAGATTTATAAGTTACCTGTTTATCCTTAAAAGACTTCTTCACTTTTCCTTTTGCCTTGTGTTTAATCATCATGAAATTTTTGGTCTTCTTTTTTTCTCTGTTTGTCTTACTAGAAAATGGATTTAAACGTCCATCTTTGTATCCAAACTTTTCTCTGCCCTCTTGTCCTTTCTACAATTAATAAAATATTTAAATACTTAATTTATTTAATTTTAAATTTATTAGTACCTTTATTGAGTCTATTCTTGTTTGTTTATCATGTTTTCTTTTTTTATAAATATTTTCAATGTCTTTAAGTCTAACTAATTCTCCTCTGAAAAACAAACATAAATAAATATAAATTTATCATATTATTTAATACATTTTAAAATTGCTTATTACCTAGATGATTCTTCAGGTTCAGCTGGTCTTTTGCGATTTTTAGCTGAAGTCATCTGTTTGCTTAATTGAGCAATTTCTATACGTTTAAAATCTTCATCAGATAAAATTCTCATTGAACTAACTTGTGCTGCTTTTTCTTTCTTTTCAGCTAATTGTTCTTTTTTAGATACTACTTTCTTTTTTTTGGGATTTATGTTTGTTGTTGAGTTTTGTGTAGAAATACTTTGATCGGTGTCATTTATTCCCTCAGTATCAGAATTACTTTCAATATCTTCATTATCATCATCATCATCACTACCATCAACATCTTCATCTTCATCATCTACATTCTCACCATCACTGATTTCATCCTCTGAATGACTAACATTTACCCATTCATCACCTGACTCATCAGAATCATCACAGGACTCATTATTTTCTGTTTCGAGAAGTATTTCAGCACCAGGTACAAATTCTTTTGCATCCACTTCACCATATTTTCTTGCGACAATTTCCAATGATGCCTCAGTAGGTCTTCCCTAAATAACAAAATAACATAACCATAATTAAATAATATAGGTAAAACACCAAACAAAAAAAAAAAAAAATTACTCTATCTTTTTTATGCAATAAATGTGGCATAGAAGATCTATAAACATGTATTAATGACTTAGCAGCCATCATGACACTACGCTCACGATAATTTTTGTATTGAGCAAGATCTCTAAGTAAATCTTCAGTCATAACTAAGGGTGCTCTTGAACACATTTCACGAATTGCATTTAACCTGAGAAACACAAATATAAATAACACATTTTCTGCTGTTTAAAAAATCAATTCATTAACATGCAAACCTTACCCAATTGCCATAACATCAGATGAATTTCTTTCTGTGACAAAATTATTAACTAATGCACGTAATACAGGTTCTAAAACATCAGGTGGAACAACTTCATGCGATGCCTGAGCAACAAATTGCATCATTCGTACTACCTCTAGAAAATGTTAAATTAAATTATTACAGTATTAATACTTTATTTGTTATTATGACTTTCAGTAATTAACATTAAGATTGTATTTTACACCTACATTAATAAATTAAAACCACAACAATGTATATTATTGAATTTAACTAGGTATTTCAGTAAAAAAAAATCAAAATAAATAACAGATACAACATTACATAACCAATTTAAATACATAAATTAGAAGTAATATAATATATTTATTTATTAGTAAAAAAAATAATAAATATTTAACAGAAAGACAAAACTTCTATACTAACCTTTTTGGTGAGGTTGTAAAAACCTTTGAATGTAAGGGTAAAAATTGAAAATTATTAATTGGTGTAAACCAATTAAACGTGACACTACATCTAATGTCAACATTTTAACTTCAAACCTTTCATGTCTTTTTTCTAACTGATGGAATAATTTTTCCGCAAACCCTTGAGGATCATGTATTAGTGTTAAAGCCGCAAAATTAGATGATTGTGATTGTTTCTTTTTTTTTTTATTTTTCTGAAATAATTGAATTGAATTATTTTTCTAATATGTTTTCATTAATACAAATAAATAATAATTTTTAGTAATTTGAAAAGATACATACCTCAACTAATCTTTTAACTTTTTTTAAATTTTTTGTTCTTTTTCTTGTTGTTTTGCTCACTTTATTAGCCATAATCACTTCTCTAGTATTTGGTGTATCCTTAGATAAAAAATTGAAAAATGTTAGTATTTTAAGGAACAACACAATGTATCATTTGGTAAATAATTACATCATCTGAACTTGATGAATCACTGTCATCTGAAGAATCATTAGCATCCACGGTTACAAAAAATTTTAATGCAGCAACCATGACTTTAGTAATTTTTGAAAAACAACCCGTTGATATTACATTGACTGTCTTTGTATCCCTCCAAATATTTTTCTTGTACAAATCAACCATTATACCCTTAAAAAGAAAACATATTAAATTATTGCAATATCATAAAAATATTTAATTTTCTACTTACCAAAGACATTTTAGCTGCTTTAGCATTGTTATCTTTAAGCATAGTGTACATGAAATTTTGAAGATTCTAACAAAAACAAAAAAAACCAATAAATATATACTAGGTACATTTGTTCATAACGTCAGTATTTTTGTATAACACTTACCCGATTTAATTTAGCATCTTTATGTTTTGAATTTAAGTTCTTAATATCAGAAACTATATGTGATTCTAAAAATTTTCTTAATTCTTTATCTTGTGATCTGAGTAATCCAAAAAATAGGGAGAGCAAATCTGTAGGTGTCAATAATCGCTTATTACGTAACAATATTAAAGCACGGCAAAATGTCTGAAAAAATAAATACATTATAATTGTACATTTAAATTTTGAAATAGTGTCATTACTCATTATTATTACCATTCGCATGTCCTTGTCCAGAACAGGTCCATGGGTCTGTAACATATCTGTAAGCTCTTGTGCAAAGGTGGCCAATTCACCAGGATAACAATGGGCTACCTGAGCCATAAACATTACCAGTTCATCAAGGCTTTTATTGAAATCTGTCGGGCGCAACGTGAAAACTGCCAATAGTGACTTATAATGGCGTTGTTGTTGAAGGAACTAAAACCGTTCAAGTTTTAAATATCAAACACAAAATTATTCATAATAGTTAGTGAATTAATTAAAAATTTACCTCATCCTTATACGATGCGGGATCCCTTTTTATAAGATTTTGAAGTTGTGGTAAATTATTTGGCAACTGATTATTGTGTCGTACCATTTTGAATTCCTTAGATCATATACTGATCTAAGTTGTACTCCAAAGCACGATTAAAGATATATCTTTAATCGTGATTCTAAGGTTCTATCAACAAGTCTGATATGAATCCATCAACTACACACCAGTAAAGTTGTAGCTCAATAGTTAATATTATATTTGATATAGCAATAACTGCAATATAGAATTTTACAAGTACGTGTTATGACGGTTACGGGGGAGAAGGGAAATATCAAATAATACGCCATGCGGTGATGTACTGATATGTTATCACAGTTCCCCCAAAATGATAAGAATAAAAAATCAGAAAATTTCAAATTCATGGTAGCCAACTTGAAAAAGTACCGTAAAACTTGAAAAACGTGTACTGTACTCTATTTGACAAACAATGTAAGCTGTTGAAAATAATAACGCATTGGCTAGATAGCGCTAATAAATACTGATAATTTCTTTTATTTAATAATATACAATTGATTCTTTTATAGGGAAGTATAATTATTAATAGGTAGGTGTTAACAAATAATCGTGTTACACGTCATAAATAAATCAAAAATAAGCTAGACAATAAGTTGACAATTTCAAATAACTATTAATAAGACAAAAAGAGACAATATATTTTGTATATTAAATCATATCATTCTACATTTGAAAATAATATGAATCTTTGGGGAAAATTCATTTTTTAATAAGAACTAAAAATCAATGCCCATTAATTTGATCCAAAACATGTTTTGCGTATAAAAGTTTTTCACTAATTTTATGTTATATTTTCCGATTATTTTTAATTGCTTGGAATTTTTATTTTTTGACTCTAAAACGTTGATCTAATTTGCAATGACAAACCACAATGTTGAAAATCATATCTACTATTTTTTTTTTTACAATTGAAATATATTGTATATTGTACACCTATGTATTAATACAAATGAAAATATATTGATTGAATACTTATGTTTAGATATTATAGTAAAATAATACATATTTAATTATGAAAAACGGAATTATTAATTAACAACAACAGTTATTCAGTTTATTTCCACAATCTGTTATAGTTTATCGTTAATTTATTGTTGATTAGGTATATTGAGTATTCCATTTAAATTTTTCATATGTTATGAAGAAAAAATGTATTGTATAATTGGATTAATTATCAATGAATAATAATATTGATTATAGAATAGTCTACTCTAAAATCAATGAAAATAAGTAATAAGTGTTTAAAAAAATGTTATGTTAATATAAAAAATGCACCTATATAAAAATTAAAGTAACTGCTGTAGGAATTTATTAGTGTTAATACATATAAAATTGAGGAAAAAAAATCAACAGATGGACGGAGACAGTGATATTCGGCAATAATTAATAAAGTAAAATTTGTTGGTTATTCTGAATTATATATAAAAATGAAAAGTAATAGTTTGATACTAATTATAAAAAATGTGCAAAAAATTTTCCTCCCCGGCGGGGAATCGAACCCCGGTCTCCCGCGTGACAGGCGGGGATACTTACCACTATACTACCGAGGACTGTGAAATTATCATAATGAATCAATTACTTTTGTTTATTGGTACTTGTTATTTATTACTATTCATGTTTTGTAATAATACCTATATAATATTATTGTATCATACATTAATTTATTATTAGTACGTACTCGAATTAGGAAAAAATGTACATAGATGATTTCAATTTAATGATTTCAAATTAGTATTTCAAGTGTAAGTACTTACCTAAAATAATTTACTACAGAACCGTGGATCACTATGTTTTTAAATAATATAGATACCTACGATCTACCTACATTTTTACTGTGTATATTGAGAAATTAAAAATATACCTAATCCAGTAATCCATAATAGTTTTAATAGTGAACGTGGATTTATGTTTGACGGGCGTCGTTCAAAATCGCACACTTTGACAGTTAAAAATGAAATATTTATTGTTATTAAATAAATCTTCGTAAAAATAGTTCAATATATAAAAACATAAAAAAAAATATATAAATATGTGTAGACTGTGTAGTAAACTATACTTAGAGAAGAATAAAATATACCTATACATTCAAGTGTTTTCAATTATTTTATTAAACTAATTGCATTAGGTACCTAGTATACCTACTTATAATTTCGTGATTTTGATTAAATATGATAGCTGCAGTTGTAACCGCACAAACGATAATGTGTTTAACATACGTGTTATTGAACAATTTAATTTTGGGAAAATAGTACCTACAGAATTGATGTGTACAAATGTGAGGATTTGAACAACCTTTTTCAGAGAGTGTGTGGTTATTAGTGTTATTACGACAGCCAAATTTTACGAATGTGGCCCGTGACTTTTTGAGTGAAGCAATTTATTGCACATAATTATTGCTAACGCAGTACCTACTCGTATATCTTTACAAAAATTATATTTAAGTGTATTATAACTAATAATTTTTTGTTGGACATTTTTAATTGAAATAATCGATATGAGTGATACGACTACTAAAAATATCGGGCTTTTTTTGGAACTAAAATTTTGCTATTTTGCTTATGGGCACTCATTTATATTTTAATTATACATTCTTAAAATTTATATTTATGAGCGGAGCGATGAATGTATTGATTTTACAATGTTGTGTGTTTTTTTTTTTTGTGTCTGTGTATACGAGAAAGTGTAGAAATAATGCTTCAATTTCAAACTTTGGAGGTGGTTTCCGATAGCAAAATGAATCTTGTTGGTGCATTGGGGAGGTCATTTTTTGAATTTCCCAATAGTTTTCACAAACGACGGGAAAAACCAAAAAAAAAAAAAATAAGGAAAAACGGGAATTTTTACGCAAAACCAGTTTTCGACCAAATCGATTTTTTTGTATGGTTGTAATTCAAAAACTTATCACTGTAAATACTTGATGTTTGAGTCTTTGATGATTGTTTATGACAGTGTTATCTATAAACAGTTAAATTTTCAAAAATTTTTGACTTTTTTTGAGTTATTTATAGACCACTGAAATTTTTGATTTTTTTGAGAAATTTTTTTTGAAGTGTCGATAAAAAAAATTTGGATGACCAAAGAGTTTTGAAAATTTTATACAAGGTTCCTTATGAGTTGTTCTAATTGCAGTTAAAAAAAATTAAAAATCGCTAGTCACAACTTTTTTTTTATAAGCGTTTATAGTTCAAATTTTTACGAAATCTGTCGAAAACGCGAAAATTTGCAAGTAATTTTGAAGTTGAAAAATCATAACATTTTTTGTGTTTATAACTAAAGATTAAAAATACAACATTAAGTTTTCCTTCGAGTAGCTATAGAAAAAACTCGTAGCATCATTATAGGAAAAATTTTAAGTGCGTTTGAATTTTAAATTTATAGGAAATAACGTAACGATAACGATTTATCCTCAAACGATTTTAAATATTTGTTATTTTTCAAAAAGTATATGTCGTAGATACATCCAAATTTTACCAGTTATTTAGATTGGCGTTTTCTTTACGTGATTTAATTTTAAAAATATTTTGACTTTTTTTGAGCTATTTATAGACAACTGAAATTTTCAATTTTTCTGAAAAATTTTTTTTTGAAGTTTCGATAAAACTTTTTTGGCCCTATCAAAATACTTGAAAATTTAATACAAAGTTCCTCATAAGTTATTCTTATAGTGATTAAAAGAATTTAAGAATACATAGGCACAATTTTTTTTTATTAGCATTTGAAGTTCAAATATTGACAAGAATTCGTCAAAATCATGAATATTTGCAAATTATTTTGTAGATATAATTCATAAATATTTTTGTATAAGTAGCTAAGAGTTGAAAATTTAATACAAGATTTTTCATAAGTTTAGCTTACATTAATTATTATAAAAGAATTTAAATTTTGGTGTATTCAGGCCATTAAAACATAAACCACCTTTTACACTAATCACTGGAAATTATATTATGTTAGGCTGACGATTCATCTCCGTTCAGAATCGTTTTTCGTATACAATGATACCTATCATTGGATTCAAATTTAACACTCCTATAATAATATATAATAAAGATCCATACGGCACCTAAT
>VUJU01004668.1:5125-17455 GCA_009835225.1 Aphis craccivora
TTAACCAGCAAAAGTTCCCCTTCATTTTAAAATTGAAATTGATGGACAACTATTCACAACCTAACGTTACAGCACTTTTATTCTTTAGATACTTTTCGTTGAAACTACATTATACCACTTTTTCCACACATTCACTAGGATTTTGCAATTATTCTGTAGTTTTTTTCATATTAAATGTAGGAAAACTACTTTGGAAAAAATAACCATTTAAATTGTCATCTATATGACGTTCAATAACTATAAAATTGCTTTATGTAAAAGTTTTATTACAACTTTTGGTCTACGCGAAAAAAATAGTTATTTATACGCATACACACAAATAATTTAAATAAAACACGTAGTTTAGAATTTAAATAGCAAAAACTATAAAATAGTATACTCAAAACGTGATACGAAAATATTCGATGAAGTTTCTTATTTTCTCAGCTTCTATCATCCGGCAGAAACTGTGATGGGGCAGGAATCGTTTTGACGGGCATGATGTCAATTTTAATATGAAAATGATGAATCTCTGTTATTTTAAGATTATTTTAAGTAAAGTTTCTTGATTGATGATTAATAAATTAATTATTGTATTTGACTATAAATTGTAATATAATTAAAAATACATTTTTGAATTTTTATTTTTAGCTATAGTTTAAATACTATTTAGATAATCCCATATTAACTTATTACTGATACTATAATTATAAATAATATTAATTGTATTAAATAGAATAATTCCTGAAATAACTAAGCAATAGAATCGTAAAAACTATATAATAATAATTAAAAAATAAAACGTCTAAATTTTCATTCAATTTGTATGTTTGTAGAGTAACATTTTCATTTGACGCATAATAGAATTTAAAAATGATTTTTATTATCTTACAAAAAAAAAAAAAAAAATTGTTACTGCTACGTCATAAAGTTTCATAAAAAAAAGTATTTATTATTTTGTTTTTAAAATATCTGTAATTGAATAATATTATGTTTATTCCTATATATTTAACATTTTAAATGAACCAAGGTAGCTCATTTAAACATTGAATTTAACAATGAACTAAATATAAATTGCCATAAGATAAAAACTAAACAGACCCAGGACTATTTTTTAATCAGTTAAATTGAAATTGTTCTCAACCAGTACGCTTTCCCAATTCGCCTTTGAACATTATTTAATAGATATGTCTTCAAATAAATACCTGCCATTAATTAATTGCGTGTACTTAAGTCTGAGATGAATTCAAAGAAATGTATTAACTTTTTAAATTTTATTGGTTTAGTAATGCATTGGTTTTATTAATGATAGTCTGTCATTCTTTTTACAATGTTGTAGACTTTTGTGATTTGATTAAAACAATATTATAAATAAAAAACATAGACGCTATCTATTATAGCTAGCATAGCTAGTCTATGAAGCTATTATTTTAATAAGTATCAATTATAAAATTTTAGGCACATTCTTAAATATTTTTAAAATTATAATTTTATACAATAAAAATACTGCTGAAATGTGTGTTTTACCTTTATATTTAATATTTTTGAGGGCGGGACCCGTTTCGCCCAAATTTTGATTTTATATGATTCTTGTTTTGCTCTGAGTAGTTTAGATCGATTTAAAATTAAGTTGGTAATGATTATAATATATGAGTATCATTTAGCGTTATCCAAAAAACATCACGAGAAGGTGATACTCTTTGTTTTCGAAAAAATTTTTTTTCGCAAAAGTGGTACATTTAACAAATTTAAAATTTAGTCCACAATATTACGAAAACCTCATTTAAAAATCAAATTTACCTTATTATAAAAATGTATACATATAATAAAATCGATTTTAATCGTTTAAAATATATTTATTAATACCGACACTTTATAGTTTATTTTTAAAATTATGACACATGCTTTTAATGAATTCATAGTGAATAATTATCGGTATCTCGTTATTTGTTTCTGATTGTGTAATAGCCTTAAGATTATATTTGCATCTTTTGATATCTGCTATTTCAACGTATTTATATCTATATATATAATATATATATCTGTTTGGACTAAATTTCTTAAAATTTCCTCTTATATATGTTGATCGATTTCAACTCGATAACGACTGGATTCCTTATGTGTTATCTGCTATCGATTTTACATACCTATTATTATTTTTAAACGATATTTATTTTGATTTAATTTTCCTAAATCAAGTACCCGTAATTTTATTACTATAGGTTTTATAACGTTCCCTTATAAATATAATATTTGATTGAACTATTGCCAACTAAATTTTAAATTTATCTAAGCTAATCTGGGCGAAACGGGTACCCGGGCAAAACGGTGAGGGTCATTTTTGTACGAAACGGACTACGCCCATTTTCGATATGAGGTCGCTATATGTTTTAACAGCAAAAATAAACCATACTGTTACATTATTTTGAAATAATGTTGAGTATCTTATTATATTTTTCTAAAGTTTTTAACAAATTTATAAAACTAACCTATTTGTTTTTAAGTTATAGGTTCAATATTTTTGAACAATTATGGTTTAATCATTTTTGAAGAATTCATTACCGTCGTAATAATTTGCAGTAGCATAAACGGTCGTTGGCATGCCAAAGGGTTTCCTAAAAAGTTATTCGGTGGCCCATTAGTCAAAATATATGTGGAAACAGACTTTTAAATAATAAAATGAAGCCTTCATTTTACTAACGCTATTTGATGATGGAATTATCTTAAACTGTTTGGAATTAATATAATTTAAAATGCATTTTATGGATATCAACAATGATTCAAGTTTTTAAACAATTATTCTGGTCATTGACATGTTTTTATTAAAGGAAAAAAAAATAAAAATAATAATCTTCCTTAAAACTATATTACGTAATTTATCATCTTACTTGTACAAATATTTTAGGCCATCATTTAAGACTAGACATATTTGTAGTCCCAGTTCATCATGTTTGATAGTACAATTATTTGTTACTGAACGTCAAAAAGAAAACAAAACCAAACAACAAGATCGATTGAACGAACATAATATATCATACTATATATTTATATATATAAAAAAAACTTCTTCTTCGTTACACGCATGTCAGGATGAAACGTTCACCAAAATAAATTTGTCGAAAAAATTAAAAAAACTATCTTTCAAAGAATCACAGCATTATAATAAACGCGAAATTCAAAATAACAAAAAACAACATCGATGTTCAAATTAATTATTAATTAATATCTTTTAACTTTCCTCCGTTAAAGAAAATAATTAACTCAAGCAAGTTAAGTGAACACTAGATCGTTAGGTTAGAAGTCAATAATAATAAATAATACATTTAAATTGTTAAGTTTAAAGTTAACACTGAAAAAATATTTACTTAACTTAGTTTGAAAAAAAGTTTATTTACGTAGATAAACTATCTAATATAGCACGTGGATCACATAAAGATTATTTTATGCCAAACTATGTATTATTATAATATTATTTGATTTAGAAATATAATAAAAACTATAGTATTATAATCCAAAACCATTTATAAAATAATATATATATATGTAATATATACAGTAATTAATGTATACAATTTAGTATTAATACCACAGTTTTTAAAAATAATTTGTGTATTAACTTGATGGATTATTTTAAAACTTATTGGAAAACTTAATTATTTCAACTGTCAATGAAATTTTAAGTTCTTAAATTAATTAAAAATTCAATTAACATGCGAAGTTAAAAAGTTGAAATAAAATCAACTTTTTAATTGGTTATGACAATATTTGGGTCAATGTATATTATGTTGTTATTATTATCATTATTATTAAAACACGACCAACTTGTAAAGCTATCCATTGTGCAGGAAATCAAAATCGATATCAAAACATTTAATCAGGACTGTATTATGACATTATTATTACAGTGATACGCGGAAACTTGCATTTAATATTATTAATATGTTTTATCATTATATTATGATATTATATATCACATATGATATATGTATCAAACGTGGTATTTGCGACTAAATTATTATGATTAATGTGCATTATTTCGAGTTATGAAGTGATCTGAAAATTTATATTGTATACGTAGTAATTACGAATGTATAATATAATAACATATACTTACAGATAAGTGGTGAAAATTAAGTTCTCTCCCTCATCTTTCATAAAAATAAAATTAAAATAGGCCTATATAATGTATTTTACTTACAGCGTACATTAAATGTATACAGGAATTGCACTTTCCTTTCTAAACCCAGCCAAGTGCGCACTCAGTATTTTTGTTCAGGAGCTTACAAATTGTCCTATTTTCCCTTACACACAAATACACAATTACTACTAATTCGGCTTTCATGACATAGACAGTCAATATTATTCTTATAGTCGTTATCGATCAAAGGCGACTACCTATATTTTCTCGACCTAACCACCAGTATATTCATCTAAAAATAATTGTCAACAAAATAATCAATAGGAAATGTTTACAAACTTTGTCATATACGACGTTAGCCTGTATCTAACACAATAATACTATTTGAAAACATAAACGTTATCGCCGTTATATATTTATGAAAAAACATTGTAAATTCTATAATGATATATAATTGAACGCAATACTTTTTTTGTCGGAGCTTTTACTCTAAACTACTCCTCATTTCTAGTGCGTTACCAAACCCAGCCATTTCCAACTTTACCACGTTTTTGAATTGAAAATGTGCATATATATTCATAATAAAACATGGAAGAGAATAATTTTGTGACCGAATAAATTAGATACCTAGGCTATAACGTTTTAAAAATAAAATAGTACTACTGTATGTCTACATGTACGAGCCACTGGGGATTTCATTATGTGTTTTTATCTGTGTGTAAAATTACAACTTTATCAATTGCCTCCATGGCTGTATATTATACTTGATTATATTTAAAACAACGTAGGTGGATTGCGTTTAAATAACTAAATTTTTAATGTTATATTATTGGCCAGCGACAAGTTATAAAAATTGTAATTGACATGTACAAATAGAATAAAAAAATATTTCCATAATTATTGTATTTTTAATATTACACACCCTCCTAAAGTTCTATAATATTCGTCCATCCAAGTATTTGGTTTGGCCACGGGCACGCATCGTTAATCGTTAAATGCCATTTCTGCTGTTGCTACTATACTACTACCACCACCACTATCGCAGTAGTTTATATACAAACAACTTCAGCGACGACGCGATAGTGAATACGTAAATAATGGTAATTCAAAAACTTCGTTACTAATGCCGATGAAAAATTGGAATTTCGTTGGAACAGTATACCATAGTCGCATTATTTACCCCCGGACGGGCCATTGTTTTTCGTGTGGATTCAACGTAATTTATTAGCGAAATTGTCATCCGTAAAATATTATTAACAATATATTCATTATAACATATTATAAAATGTATATATAATATATAATGTACACAATAATATTATATTGGAATAAATAAATAACATATTTATTTTGCAATGAAATCAAAAATGTATATGTATACAAGAAATAAACTACTCTAATATACTTTACGTATCAGTATTGAAGCGTGGAATATTAGTTAAAATCAGGTTTAACGTTAGACGTATTATATTGGTAACACATCACGAACAAAACAAATAATAGTATTATTATTTTCAATTTATTCCACAACTTTCGTATTTCGTATTATTTTGCAGCTATTAACAAAACAGTTGTATAAAATAAAAAATAAATGATAATAATTTGTTTTCCGAGTTTAATCGTTATTTGTTCTTTTTTTTTTCGTATTTGTATGATTCGCGTCGCCAAGTCCAGTTTTGATAGTTTATGTACATTGCCACACAAGAGAAGTTCTAAATGAATGTGGAAATTCGTCGAACCGCACAAATATATGTGCAATATATATCTATAACTATATTAAATATATGTCACATACAGATGCACACACATATAAATATACAGAGTTATTTGTCATTCATACTCCACATTTTTTATCTTCGGTAATAAAGTTATTCAAAATATGATTTTTGAAATTTTTAAGTATACAGAGTGTAACAGATAGAACTGACTTTCAGAATAACTTTTGTTCTTATTAATATTTTTAAATTTTTTTTTCGTTGTTTACTATTAACAGACACTTGCGCTACACGTACGATATAATTTTTTTTTTTTATTTTTTAATAGTAAAAATAAAAAAATTTAAATTTGATTAAATTTTTATTGGAAAAATTCAAAATAGCCAGTTTGTAAATTTAATTAAAAGAAAAATTTTGATGTTAAAAATATTTATCTAAATCAATTAGTTTATTTTTTAAAATTTTTTAAAATATCAATATTTTTTTGCATAAATTAATCTGTAGCGTTATAACTTTTTTCAAAATATTATTTTTGGAAATTTCCTGAAATGAGTATATTTCTTAACTATATCATTTTCATAATTTTTGTTGTATGTTTAATTAGCATCCTTTTTTTTTTTTTTAGTCAGTTCTATCTGATTCACCCTGTATTTTAAAGACCATTGTGGTTTTTGAGCTATTTGTGTTCTAAGAATACTAAGTATTCTAGTTTTCTATGATAATGAAATTAATATTAATCTATCATATTTAAAAATTTTTAAAAATGGTCCTAGTATAATAAATACTAAAACATGTATTTTATAATATTTTTGTGATATCATTTTTATGGATTATTTTTATATGACTCAAAAACTATTCATTACAATTATGAATTAGACACAGTTTTCAAAAAATATCCACATAATAACTTACTGTAAAAAAAGAGGTTTTTATTCGAAAAGCAGAATTTCATATCGATATAGTGAATCTTTGGAGTAGTACAAACAACTCTCAAAAGTTTTAAAATTGGTCTTTAATTATATTTAAAAAAAAAAAAATCTGAATATTAATATTAATATGAATAAATTCATCATATTTTAATAAAAAAAATGAAGGTAAGATGTTTGACGAATTACTCTTTACATATCGATGTACTTAGTTGTATAGTATGTACCTACGTACTGTGTATTATTCGTCGGATAGCAAAAAATCTGTAGTGAAAAAATAAAATACATAGGCATCATACAATAAGCATCATTGTGTTTGAAAAAAAAATATTTATATACTTAGGTATATATATTTTTTTGGTAACAATACGCTTCGTTAAAAATACTCCAATACGTGTGGGTTTTGATTGATAAGCCGCGTATAGCCGAGTGTTGTATTGTGAATAGCTGCATCTATGTGACGACGATGTTTTATCTTTACGCCTTGAATATTAATCCGTGACGAGGTAAATGTAAATTAGGACCAACGAACATAATAAATTCGAAACGTTTCAGGTAAAATAATTTATTATGCTCGTTAGTAATTAACCCAGAATAAGAATCGTGGTACTATAATTTGTATATGTATAATATATCTACTGTTTAATTTTCAGTTACTTTTTATTAATGCATATACATATTAACGTGGCGGTGCCCACTACGTTTTAAAAGGTTGTTAGGTACCTAATTATTTTGTATCAAAATCTAATGGCGTTTCTCCACCGGGTCTTGTTACTGCACGAAACTGTACAAAAGCCGATATTTTCATTTTATCATTACAACGGCGTGCTGTAAAATATAATAATAGGTACATAGTTGGCATAAATACGATCATAATCCGTTTTTATAGTTTTTTGAATGCATGTTTTTTTTTTTTTTTTTTATACATGATTTTTGCGCTCGTCGTGAGACAGGTATTCGTTTTGAATTACGAGTGAAAATAGTTCACCAATATTGTTTTTATTAAGATTAAATCCTCATACTTTAATCAGACATGGTTAGGAAAAAATTAATTTATTTTTTATTGCTTTACTTGAAACTTTGAAATGGAAAAAAACATGTTCTGTGGCGCATTACACCGATCGGTAGGTTTCCGGTCTGTGTTTCATTTTCCAAGAAAAAAATAACCAGAACTTTTGAACTACAATATTCGACTATAAAATTGGTCTAAGTCCAAAAGTAAAAAAAAAAAAAAATATTTGGCTATATAAACGCTACGGAAACAATATGGATTTTACTTTGTTTACTTGTACCTAAAACTGTTTAATATTAATATTTCATTTTAACAATAATGCTCAAAAATATCCAATAATAATTTATAGCTTGGTTACCATTATTATTTTTATTTGATAATATTGTATAATATATTATAATATCACTGATAACATAGATAACATATAAGTTGATTGATATTGGTTTACAATTGTATATTAATATGCGAGATATTTTTAGATTTATAAAACTGTATGTTATAATGTAAAATATAAAATATTAACTGTTATATACATCATATTGTATAAGTAGGTATACCATTTATTATTTAAATACGTATTTAAAAAGTTTTATTATCTTTAGTTTTATAGTTCGACTGTTAGATTATTTATTTAGATAACTAATAACTAATAAATAATAACGTAAAAAGTCTTATCTGTCTAAGAATGCACATTTTTGAATAATTAAATAGGTAATAAATAATAGTGGTCAGAGTATGATGTTGATATTAAGTTGACCAACAAATTTTCATTGCTCTGTTGCTAATAAATATATGCAAATATAAAATATTAGATGAATGAAGACTAGGTCATCCATAACTTGGAATTACCGATCTTTGGCAGTAATTATTAGCAAGTTATTAGTTTAATATTTAATTTAGTAATACGTATTTTTAAAGGTAGCGAATATGACTCAAAAATTCCAAAAATTTATCATTTTACAAATTGATAAACATTAGTTATATAAAAGTTTAAAAATTTCAGTTATTATTTTATTGTTGAAATCTTGAAAAAAAATATTTAATTAATGTAGGATAATAGAAGTAATCATCTTTGACAAACGATTCAAGAACTAAGCAAAGACAAAATTTAAAATAATAAAATTATGTGACTACACACTCGAAATATATCTATTATTAAAATCCAAAATGAACATTACAATATAAGTATTAATACACAAAACAATTATAAAGTCAGTTTAATTTACGAAATAGAAGTTACGCTAAAAAAAATCAAGGTCCAAGGTCCAAGGCATTCAACTTTCGTTAATAAATGAAAACATTCCAATCGATATTATGTCTGATATCTGCAGTATCGGGATATGTCATAAATGCTTCACTACATAAGTCTTTAAAATTCAAACAATTGATAAACTCGTCCAAGTTCATTATTAGAGAAGATTCCATATCCAGTAAGCCAGTAATAAAAACCACTTGTTTTAGTCAAAACAAAATGATTGGAAATATAAATAGGAAACCTAAAAAAACTTTCCTAGTTACTATTTGTACAAAACTAAAAACTAACAATGTCAAAAAATAATATTCAAGATGTGCTATTAAAGAATATTATTCTCCACCATGATAATTTTTTTATAATGGTATACCTTATGTTTTTTTCTTTAATGTCACTAATTGAATACAGATTGTTAAATTAATTTAAATAATAATAATGATTAAAAAAGAAATAAAACAGCCTTCACTTTTGAAAATACAAAAGTTTGTTATTATTTATAAGTACATTTTTTTTTTTTTTTAATTGTTATTTTTATAGTTGTTCTTGAATTTTGTAGTATTTAATGCCATTTAAAATTCACGAAAAGTAAAAAAAAATAATTATTTTTTAAACAATATTATAACATGAATGGATAATAATTTATAAGGAAGGTACCATGCTATACATTTCTTAAGGTCATCTATTCTGTCATGTAATATACAAAGGTAGTAGTATTTTATCAGTTCAATAGTTATATATAGCTATTTTACTTTTTAACTAGGTAAATTGGCAATTGCAATGTTATTCATGATTTTAAAATTGTCTACGTTTCAGAAATAAAATATATTATAATTCGATTAAGTAGGTAACTATATGTATAATATAATCGGGTAAATCAGTAATATGTACAAACCTTATGTTAGACGATACGGTGAAAAATAAAACACCAACTCTGAAATATTATAGTACGTAACGTATGTATCGTTTAATTTATACAAGCTGTAATTTATTAATTTTCAACTAAAATTATCAGTATAATATTTAATAGGTTTTATTTTTTAAATTTTTTTTTTTTTTAAAATAATTAAGTAGGTATAATAATATTAATAATCATAGTTATAATAATAATAATAATAATAATAATAATAGTAATAATAACTGTGATAGGAGTTATAGGTTTTATATAATACAAATATAAATACAGAGTGATTAAAAACTCAACAAAGACAACATACGAGTATAATAATATTATAATTAACATTACACGCAATCCTTAAATAATATTATTTATACATTCGGTATCAATCGATCAATTTAATATCCATGTCCGTCGGGTTATCGGGATTATTTTGGTTTTCCTTTTATGATTCAAGTTAACAATAGTTAATTATAATAAGTAACATATCGGTCTGGAACACAGTGCATATTTGCGTATTAATCATGTCAACTTAATTGAAACAATATCCATGCAAATGTGATGATCACCCATAGTGAATGTAGCCTACCACACCGATTGCTACCACCGTGTTGCATTGCGGCTGGCGTTTCTCCTAAACACAAATAAACAAAATACACACATTAATTATATATGTCCAAACACAAACATTTTCCCAATCAATTTTTTAGGTAAAATATTTTTTTCCAAACATATATAGGTCCACCTCAATCTGTATAATATCGTTTTTTTTTTTTTTTTTTGAAAATCATATATACATAATGCGGATTACCGACCGTATAAAAAAAAGTTTGTAATACGTTTTTCAAATTAAAGTTTTTATTAGAGTACATGCCATATGAACTACGTAGTTCCTTTCGCGTTCACAAATTACCGAAGATAATATTATTGTGGTAGATACGTGTTAAGTCTGGTACATTGCTGTATTATAGTTATTTTAACACGAGTTTAGTTTAGTAGATACATTCGCAATAAACAGACAACTTTTCTCTGAATAAAATATACTCTATTTTAGATCTCAGAGGGATGCAGATACAACTGACGGAAGTGTCGAGTTTTAAAAAAATATTTTTAATTTAAATATGTTTTAAGTATGACAATAATAATAATACTCAATTGATTCCATTAATATAATTTATAGGAAATAATATGTGATATAGGTATGTTGAATATCGTCACGTCGTTTCAAACTTTTTACATTATGAACGGCACATAAAATACAATTTCTAAGAGTTGGTCAGATATTAAAATATATAACTATGTCAAAATGATTATGGGGAACAATGAACGATACTAGAATTGCATATTATATTGTTTTGTTTTAAAACAATAATTACTGTTATATGTTTATTTATGCAGTACAATTTGAACTGATTTATTAATGAATACGTACATACTATATTATTAGAGTATACGCTAAAAACTGGGATTATAAATAGATATATGGTATGTTTTGGATTTATTTTAGTCGATTCAATAAATGAATAAAATTAATTTTTTAGTAATACTAAGGTATACAATTATGAACGACCAAAAGGCAGATAATATAAAAAGTAGAGTTGGTACAAAGTTCCGACCTGCATAATGTCGTTGGAACGAATTCATTTTAATTGATGATGGCGAGTTTGGAAATGTTTAGTTTTGTTAACCTACTTTAATTTGACATTTGTCGTAATGAATAGAGACTTAGACCCAAGTAATAGTATTTTTTTCACACGCTTTAAAAATTATGTGGAAAGTTCATAGGCTAACGTTATTATACACATAGATGAAATAAGCGTAAGGTATTATTTTCTTAGAACAATTATAGAGAAAAGCATAGAATACAAAATACAAACATAAACTATTACAAATATTAAAAAATGTAATCTAGTGGGTACCACCTATTGTATATTAGGTCACAGAAATAGGTTCGCATTATTAATAAATAATATCTTAAAATCAATCAAAAATATCATTGAGCATATTTTAGTAAAGTTCTAATAACAAAATAATTAACACCGTTATTCAAAGTTGAAATGCAAGGTCCGTCACGCCAGCACCCCAAGTTCAAAATTTTTGCTCCAAAATTACACAAAATTATGTAACCATTTTGTAACGAAATGTAACCATAAAAACTTTTTTTGTAACGTACAAGGAAGTTCAGAAATCCAAATTCAAATTGCGGGTGCTGGGGTGACGTCACCCCAGCACCCGAAATCTTTC
This sequence comes from Aphis craccivora, assembly GCA_009835225.1. NCBI lineage: Eukaryota > Metazoa > Arthropoda > Insecta > Hemiptera > Aphididae > Aphis > Aphis craccivora. Next base: position 17,287 of record VUJU01004668.1, read on the forward strand.
AAAATGATTATTTTGACTTGAAATTTTCACAACATTTTGTAACCATTTTGTAACGATATGTGACCCAAAATTTGAGATTCCTGACTTAACTCCGTTCCCGTAAAACCGGATACAAGTTGACCGGGTGCCAGCGAGACGTCACCCCAGCACCCGAGTTCCTTTCAAAATT
>VUJU01004669.1:0-17446 GCA_009835225.1 Aphis craccivora
TTTTTGTGTTTTAATTTTCTTTTTTCACGGACGCGTGTTTGGATGCGCAGTGGTGAAACGGATCTTGATCGCTTCCAGTCCGAAAAAAACGATCTGCCCGACAATGTTGCACGTTGCATGCATATATCTAAATGACGTTTATAATATAGTATTTGGATATTCAGGTATTTAATTTATATCATTAGTTATTATTTTAAGGTTTAATAACAAAATATGAAAAATATTATTTACTGTATTTGTATAAGCAAGCAATAAGATGTCAAATTCTGACAGTTGTTTAAAATAGTTTAATATTATCGTGCTCATGGCTCACTATCAAAATGAGGGAAATTTCGCGCCAAATATGCTTTGTGATCTTATACAGTGCGTTCAATATTGAAACAACTTACTTAGTAATAATAAGTCTATTAAATTGTTGGCACTGAAAATCTATAATAGGACAAAATAAGTTATAACTAAATTTTATGCAATATTACCTATGTTGTTAGGCCATTATTAAATTTTATTAGTGACCCCAAGGATTAAACTTTCCAAATCAACAAACATCGAGACTATGTCTGGCACTACCTTTTCGGACGTAGGTACCAATACTGTGTAGTAAATTCGAAAATTAATTTAAGAAAATGTAATATTCAAACAATTGATTTTGCTAAGTAATTTTTAGAATTTGATAGGATATCTATCGTTTTCCAAGAGACGTTTCAAAGTTTGTCGATGCCAACTCAACGGACATTGTAATGGTACCTACCTCCAATAATGTGTTTTTTGATTTACGTAGGTACCTATATTTTTAAATACGGAACACAATTATTTTTTCAAGCGAGATAGGTCTGTGGCTATTTTTTACAGGTATATCAAGTATTGTTAGCATTAGTATAGTAAAGGGGTCTATGACCCTAAAAAGATTAAGAAATCCTGATCTATATAAATATATCAGTGCCCATTTACATAGTGTTTCGCAGAATAATTTTTTTTTACACCGCTTCTTAGGCTATTCACATTTATGGTATCCGTTTATTTTATACGTTTTCTACTATATGCACATTGTACTAAACGCATACAGAATAACGCATAAATCGTAAATCTTTTATTTACCGACAGTAAGTCGTTAATACTAAACCATACTGCGTAAGTGCATGTCGGCATACACAATATAATATGCATTGCATATGTTATTATAATTTATAACAATACGACCATTTTGAAGGTGAAATCGAATACTGTTTCAATAAGAGTGCTCAAAAATACACCTATATAATATATTAACTGATGTGATTCTACACCATTGAGGTGTTTTATCAGTTCTATCTTCTATGCCTACCACATTTATTTAGTATTCCCGAGACATAGAAAAATTACAACGCTGTCTGGCAATAAAGATATTTGTGAACAAAAATAAAAGGACATACAGTAGCGTTAAAATCTTCCTTTTATGATATGAAGATTCATTTCAAACAGCAATAACTGTAGGTATCTAGATAACAAAAGATAATTGTACATTTGTATATACGATATGTATTCATCAGGTTATCTATAGATACAGATAATCTGTAGTCAAATTTTCACCTGAATAAATTCAATTTTAATTGATTCATAAAAAAATGATTAATGATTTTATTTTATATTGACATAGATTTACTATAAGTTTATGACTTATGTATTATTAGTGTACCATATGTAATTATAAAATAACAATTTTAATTTAATACTTTTACTAGCTATGACGAAAGTTGAGACTAAAAGAGGTGGAAACTCTTCCAACTCCAACCTAGTGTGTTGGCCTGATTGCTTCGTAGGTACCTAATAAATATTATGGATTATGATGAACGCAGATAATTAATATAATTATATTCATTATCTTTGAGCTGTAAAATATTATGAAGTCGTCGCGAATAAACGAATCGAGGTTCCACCACCCGCCACATGTTGTTTGATGGGTAGTAGGGTGAGAGTGTTTATACAGCCATATAGGTAAATTTTGTTTAATAAAACGTGTATTGTTTTAGTACTAGATTAATATCGGGTAGAAATCACACAACGTAATTTGAACGTATGCGTAAATTTCCTTATGACGTTCAGCGTGTCGCCTTACTCCTTTCATCACCAAATGCACGGTAATTAAGCCGTCCTTTGAGAAGTGCAATACGGGTATTAATGTATTGTATTATATTATAGAAACCCGTGGCGTATGTGCATTTCATCAATTTCTATACTGATTTATAATATAAAATATGGTGATATATACACACGAGCAATTCCCGATGAATTATATCTATAATATACTATACATAAACTTTTGAGATTTTGTATTACTTATAATTTTATGAGTCATAACTTATAAATCATAACATTTAAACGTTTAATTTATGTAAAATGATAATATTTGTATTCTACTTTTAGTATGCATTATAAGTATTTATTTTTTTAAATTAATTATTTTACTTCGAATAGTATCTATACGACTTACAATTTTCAATAAATATCTAACTTCAATTGATGGTTTTAACGTTCTTTGCCCAGAAATCATTTTTGAAGTCGAAGAATTTTAATTTTATTATTTTAACTTTCTAAACTATCCCACACTTCTACATTAATAACGATAAACCTGCGCTATCCTGCACCGAAATGAGTCAAATACCTGAATATTTGGTCTTTATATTATAATAATTTATAATTTTACAAGTTTTCTACGGAAAGCCGATCAAATAATTCCCATTGCTATAACGAAAAATCGAGTATTTCGATTTTTTTTGAAAATTGAACAACATATTATACCTACTACTATATTACCTATAGTAATACATGTAACGTGGTACACGCCTAAAAATCGTATATACACAATGACGACTGTCAAGAATATATTGATGTGCATAATAAATTACTTGTAAAGTTAATACATTATCTATATACAGTCGTAAAAACAGTTAAAACCGCCAAAGACGGTTTTTATTTTATATACATATGTATGTATAACTGCGCATTTGTCTTATAATACAATATAACCTGGCCGCGGAGTGGAGACACAAAGACCGCGTAAAATCAAAATCTGTTTTATTGTCGATAAAACACGAGTAGGTAGAGATGTACTATAATAATAGTTGGTTTATATATTGACGGACAAGGTCGTACTTTGTGCCATGGCTTCAAGGGGGTTCGCTTTATACACTAAAATCTATGCTTAGGTATTCTAAAGGTAGGTTGATTATTATTATATGTTTTTTATAATAACGTTATTTTCAAATGTGTAATTAATATAAAGCTGTGATTTCAAAGCTTTGTATTTTGAATTTTCCCTAATGATATCACGCTGGATACTTATGTTGGTATTAATATTATATTATATTATAATACTACCATTATACCTACATAACAGACATTATATAAAATATAAATATACGTATACTTAGGGTTCTTACCTATAATACTTTTATAATCACCAAAATATAAATAATATCATCAATTTATCACCATATGATCATAGTATAGTAAATAATTGAAATAATATATTTCTATAAACAATATAATAATTATATTAAATTTTAAAGATTGTTGTCGTAGTTATAGAAGTTGTTGAGAATGTGTGTGTAGTTTAAATATGTAATATTAAATTATTCTGTAGGATTTTCGATTCTTTTTGCGATGGATTTTGGTAGACTTATTTTCCATTTATATACTCTTTTGTTGCCTTTAACCCCCCTCCCTTAGTTATCATATTTTTACTTTATACACACTCCTAAAACTGATTCAAAATATCGTCACTCGTTTATAGAACCTATCTCAACTGCTGCAGCGTACAGCTGTTTATTTTTCCACTCTATATTCGCAGGTTTCATTACTGTAAACAATACATTATAATCTTATAGTATGGTTTACCTATATTGTCGTCATCACATGTATATGACGCATAAATGAATATGATATATACACTGTAAGTTATACACGATATGCTTATTTATATATGTATACGATGTATATGGACTGTATACAGGACGTATGATAGTGACGGGATACATACCTGAGCGGCTGTGCTCGCCCGGTGAGACTGTCTGTTCGCGTTATCCTCGTGAACGGTTTTCCATCGGATGGAGAATAACGTCATTTGATACGGTGGTGACTATAGGACCCAACCCTCCATCTGACGATGGTAGCGACGGTATACACCTCGAATGCATACGTATAGCACATATATTATATTATATTATGATATAATATTTTATAAACAAACTTGCATAAATATTATATACTTATAAATTCTATTATAGTTAATAAATATTCACACACATAAACGAGTATTCTACGTACTATATACAGTCGTACTACACACTATACAGGGTGCGATAATGAAATGGAAAAACGACGAATTGATAAAAATAATTACCTAATAATTAATTAATAGAAATTAGAAAAACACGCATGAACGCTATTTATTTATAATTTTTTTTGGGGGGGAGGGAGTAGGCAAATAGGAAAGTACACTTTGCAATCAATTTTTGTATCCTCTACTCTAAAAATCTGAGAAAGCTATTATGGTCATTGAGTCTCATAGCACATTTCATTATTATTATTATTGTTATTTAATGTACCTACACATTAGTTTTGTTGCATATAGGTAATAATATTAACTAGTAAACGAATATTGGACTATCTAAGAATAATTTTAAAAAATAATCGTGATAATCTTCTTTAAAATAATAAATAATTATAGATGAGCTTTGCTTAAATTTCTCTTCGAAAAAAATCGATGTGATCCGCTGCGCATGCCGCATCGCAACCATATAATGCGCATAATGACGAACGCGACACGCGGCGATGACGTTCGTTGTCGAAAAAAAAGGAGAAAAGGATTAAACCTTTGTGCCGTCCTTTAAAACCACCCATTGTCAGAGATGCTCGTCGGTCCGAAGTTTTAATCGGCTCGTGTCTGCGTATAATAATACTTGGAGTTTTCTTTTGATATGAGATTTCCACAAGAATGGCGTTTCATTTCGAGTTTTATTTGCTTTTGAGTGATTATACGTCGAGTTTATAATGCATAGGTACTAATATTATATAATATACGCAAGATGGAGTTTTGGCCATAACGTTAAACTGTAATCCGGACTCACAGCTTGTTTTTTTACCACCCACCTTAATCCTTATACTTACAGTTCCGCTGACATTGTCTACTCGATGATCTATATATAGGTAAGTAGTATATACCTATGATTACTACGACTCGTTTACAAGATTTATAATATATACGTATTATATACTTTATCTAACGGTAATCATTTTCACCAAATGTATGTTTCCTTTTCTTTTCTATCAAACAAAATAATGTCTATTGATTCCCGTTCCACTAAACAATCAATTTTTATACCTATAGGTATTAAATTTAGTACCTATTATTATTTATTAATATTTAATTGCAAGCAAGTATAAGTATTTTGTAGTATTGTTATGTACAAGGTATACTATTATATATATATGTATATATTTTTAATTCTGAACGATTATAATTTAATGTTGATTTAATTAAAAAGAAAAATGTCTTTGTGATTACTGATAGAAAGGAGGTTTGAAGAATGTTAATTAACCTTATCAATATCGATTGAAAACTGATGCTAGATTATACTAAAATCGTAAAATTTTACATTTTCTAAACGTCTTTTATGTACTTATGCATTAAAATGAACATCAAATTATTAAATTGTATATTCAAAATAACTTATGAATAATGAAGTAGTTAAAACTTGTTTTTTTTTTTTTTTTAATTAATTTCCTATTATAATATAATAATAATTATTATTATATTATAATATTATGCTATGATAAAACGAAGAATTTATTACCCGACTAATAAAGTTACATGTAGTCAAGAAATATTGCCTATACAAAGCTCCTACGAAAATAAGTGAAATAATAATTTGTTTTATAATGAACGGTTTTCAATTGAATTGGGCTAAAATATACATTAATTTTACGCAATTGACTAATATAGTTTAAATAAATGAATACATTTGTACAAGTTTCATATGTATAATTTCGGATTTTCTGACTTAAATATTGCAATAAGTAATAATATATTGTAATAAAGTGAAAATTATAGTGATAACTTATTATAATTAGGTATTTATTATCATAGATGAGATTTTTAAGTTTTATATTATATACTTTTTTAAAAAGGTTATTTTTAAATACTCAAAATTATTTAGATGAGTTGAGTTTTAATGAATTGATTAGAGTTATACTTACCGTTACCAAGTATATATTTTATACCTTTATTTAATATTTTACTACAATCTAAAATATAGTGAAAATATACTGGTTTCAATTATATGAACTATACGTCTATACAGTGAATTTCACAAAGAATTAACTGATTTTAAATATTTATATATTTTTACTGGTAAAAAAGACATCATAAAAACAAATACCTATAGCATATTGCATTAATATGGCACAGGCTACTTAAATGCTCTATCTTACACAAAATAAGCTAATAAATAAAAAATATGTTATTATTTTAACTTTGAGGTGCTTTGAATAGTTTTAGGTGAGACTAAGCCATTCACCATTCGAACAATACAAGATGATATTCGAATTTCTGCCAAATCCGTTCTACTGCTCTCTAGTGTATGTACCTAGGATGCTACAAATTACTGTTGTTGTGTAATCGATATGGCGAAATAAAAACAATTAAGTGAAAATTGTAGAAATCGATTTGAATCATATTATTTTGTACGATGTTCCAAGACAAGATTAAATGAAAAAACTTCTAGGGTTTTTTGAATTGAAAATGTAATAGACCAAAGTCACTTTATGGAACAGCCTGTAGCCCTAATACAACTAACTATAGGTATTGTAGATTTCAGTAAAAAAAAATTTTAAGTAACCTAAAAAAATCACTTTGATAAGATATACTAAAAAATTTGGTTTATTTTATAAAAACATTTCGTTATAATTATTTTATACTATATAAAATTATCTTGATAAAAAATCACAAAAAAAAAAATTAACAATGAAGCAATGAAATGATTACTAATTATAATATCAAGAGTAAAACTGATCACTTTGTATACATATATATATATATATATATATACAATATACATATAAAAAAACAAATAATTATTATTTTTATTAAATATTGAAGAATCTAATGCCGTTTTCACCTAACCCCTCTGTATATACATATATAATATATAATAATTAATAATTATTATTATGACGATAAGAAAAATTAATATAACAACTCCGCACATTATGCTGTTATTATATTACATTATTACAATAAATACTATAATATATACATAATGTGAGTATTTATACAATTTTAATATGTTTAATGTATATAGGTACACATATAATGTGGCAACTGCAAGCTGCAATTCACTGCACGCGTGGTAGGTTACGGCCAGGAGAGTGGGATCTCTCGAATCGAGAAGGACGTTCGACCGACCGCCACGCTGGTGGAAGAAAACAACGCAAAAATAATAATAAATACATACCTAAAGTGTTTTTAATTATTTTTCATCGAGCACATGGCACGCGGTTTTCGCCGGCATCAGTCGGACGTCGGGTTGGCGCTGCAATAGCTCGATCACGCGCGCTCCGTCCGGTTTACAATCGTGTTTTTTGTGTGTTTTTATTATTATTAATTTTACCATCTTCGTTATTCACGTTCCGTTTCCCCGCGGCTACGTTTATAATACCGTTTACGGCATGTTGCGATAGATATTTTAAATCGTATTTTAAATTCGTAGTAGGTGTCCATGTATATTATACGGTAGTCGAACATTTTGAACATTGTTCCTGATGTGCCACCGGATCACTGTGACAAATTCTTCATCGCTGTGTACGTGATAATAATATATAATATACCTATTATACGATTGAAGTGTAAATAAAGTTGTTGTTGATCATTCACGACTCACGTGACTTATCCGCAACGATGACCGAAAAGCCTAGAGTCGTGTCTGCGTGCATGAAACGCATCATTCGGACCAACGGACGAGCGCAACAGAGACCTTTGATATCAGGTATCTACGAATATAAAATACATATATTTTACGACCATGTAATATCTGTTATTGTGGCACACTATGAAGTATAACTTATCTCATAGCAGTTGTTTAATCAATATATAATTATTATGGCATATAATATTAATACGAACGTTTAAAATATAATGACCAAATAATAAAAACCATGCGTATAGGACTGTTGGCCGTTGGGTCGGGTTATGTATTTTAATAATCATAATACATACACACTACAGTGCCTATAATATGTACTGCATACTATTAGATATGTACTCAATTTTGCTTTTTTTCATATGTGCATTTACAACATTAGAGAGTTTCTTGATAAAATAATGATTAAAAAAAAAAACGATTGGTTATAATAATATTGAATTAAATTAAAACAAATTATTCGTATTATGTATACCACATGTATGCATAACCAAATCCATCATAAGAGAATATATAGTAGGTATATAATTTACAATAATAGATAACACATTTTTTGCTTTGTTTTTACGTTATAGAAAATGACTGAAATTGAAATTTAACTCTAAAGAAAGTGTGTTTGTTCGATAATATGGCATTTCCTGTAGTCTCCTAATGTTTACATTTCATGAAATATACGTTTGTAGAGAATAAATTCAATTTGTTCTAAAAACTAATTCTAGACTTTGAAAGTACCACACAATAGTAGCCTACAGTAGGTAATTAGAGCATATACCTATAAGTATACTATGTTTAAAATATATATTAATATGTATATATTATATTATATACATATATTATAATATAATACTAACGCTTTTTAAATTATGAGAAGAAATGGCACTATTAGAAACACGTTGTTAAGTTAATACATTTTTAATGTTTGAGATCCTATTTATTTCCATTTCTTTGTACACTTAAAAAATAAAAGCAATTAGCGGCAATGCTTGTATAATAGGTATATGATATTATGTAGATATTTAATTTTTCTTACAAAAACATGGTTTATACTTCATATACTTACTATCTAAAAGTAATAACTAATAAGTATGTAAGGTATATTGTATTATATGTATATTGAAATTGAAATTTTGAAAACAAGACTTATATGTTAAACATTTAAATTATCCAATTTATTTAAAATTGTTATCGTACACTATTGCGATACAACCTGCCACAGAGTATAATACGATCAGTATACATATATACCTATAGCATATGTTTTTATTTTTTAATGCTCAAAAATATCAGGGAATAAATAGTACAAGTAGGTATCATACCTACTTAAATATTTCAAAATATATCACATATTATCAACTTCGAATCCTACTGTACACATAGTTAGTACGCTCAAATAGTTAATACTTAATAACTTTATATGCTTATTTAGGTCAAAATTAATTTTTCACAAACTGTCAAAATAATATTTTAATTAAACTTTTGTCAAACATTCTAACTTTTTATGGTGCAATTTAAATTAAATGAAACATTTAAATTACCTATATGGCTATATTATTATAGTATAGGTATTAATGTAAAATAGTATAAATTTAATTAATATATATATAAAATTGATATCGCTTACTATGTAATTTTAATTTAATTTTTTTAAAAGAATACATGCATAACAAAGACAATTAATATTCGGTATACCGGTACTTAAATATATATAATTTCAGATGACATTATGTAGACTTTGCATTGTAAATATTATAGGTTGTATGTTGAATAATATGTTATAACACAACTTATTTTTGTTACTAGATACTATACTATATTATACTATTTATATACTCGTTGTGCTATATAGATATACCTACCTAAAGAGGTATGGATTTCGCTCAGTTTATTTATCACTACATATAAGTAATATAACGATACGGAAAATATGTATTTTAATAGCTGGGCTAGTTATAAATGTATTTAACATTTTATATGTTAATACTAAAATATCAAATAATTAATTTAATTATAGTATTAAGTATTCAAATCTGAATATGAAATAACCGACTTGCCAGTCTGCGTAACGTGCAATAGAAAATATTTGATTTTAGAAAACTAATTTGCCTCGTTACTATACCTATCAAATGTTCAATCAACAGTAACAACACAGTTTTAAACCATAGAAATTCGGTAATTCGCCAATAAATAGACACATATATTAAGTTACGTTACTTTAAGCGGTTACAACAAAAATATTTGTTTACTGTGGCTGGCAACTAAAAAAATTGTTTGATGAATATTAACGAGGCAAACAAATAAAACTCTTAGTTAAACATTATTTCTTTGCTTTTATATAAGTACTTATGAAATGTTTAGGTATATAGTTGAAATATATATTTATTATTTATTATTAATGGGTATTTCGACGTACCTATATACGGCTGTAGCCTGTAAGTAATTTCAATTGTTATTTTTGTTGTTGAACTTAATTATTTCATATAAAATAACGTAAAATACGTTTCGAGTTTACTCTCGGTTTGTTTGAAATGTCCTTTGAGTTGAAGTGTGTACACATATAAGTTAGTATGTATACTTATATATACTTAAGTATAATAGAAAATTCTCTACATAATATTATGTACGCATAATATTATATATCACTAACCTTGTCCTTCAATATCAAGTTCTATCGTAGATTTTACTTTTTATGTATAATATTATAATACTACATAGAAGTTGGTATTATTTCATAGTCCTGCAGGTGGAAAATATTTCCTAAACTTCATATATGTTACACATAATTACCTGCAAGTCGTAAGTTGCAAGTTGCAGGTAATTGCAATACTCACATCACACGTTAATAAATATAATATATATAATAATTTATATCGTGTTCGCCGTTCGCGTTTATATTAAACAAATTAAAAATAATATACTTGAATTAAACTTGTATTGTACAATAGAATATAATATTATAATATTATAAGTAATGACACTAAAAAAACTTATTATTATATTATTAATCCGCATTTATGACGTAAAACAATAAAAATACATGATGGATGTACAATAATTGTCCACGCAAATAATTAGTACATCGTAATATTTGGTTATAAACCTCGTGTATTTTTTTCCCACGCTTAATGAAATTTTATAACTATATTAACTGTTACTATACACGTCTTATTCATACGTGTCTCTTTGTTTTCGAGTAAAATTGTAAAAAAAAAAATGAACATAATTAGACCCATAAGAATATAATATGTTACTCGGGTTGAAAGGCCGATGACATCTTTAAAAAAATCATCGAAATTAAATTATATAGTCGGAGAGGGAAAATTAGATAATTATTTAGCCACTATAATTTATAGGTGCTCGCAATTTGTATAAATTGCCTGCAAATATAGTAGAATAGTATAACAATGTAATTTTTCATAATAAAAACTATTATTTTTTGTTAAAGTGGGATTTTATTCGTTTTCGTTTTAATTCACGCGGTGTAGAATATTGTGCAAAATAATAAAAAATAAAAAATATCATAAATAAAGATAACAACGCATTATGACCTCCTAAAAGGATGAATTTTGGTAAAAAGTAACTGCATCAGCCGGGAATCGAACCCGGGCCGCCCGCGTGGCAGGCGAGCATTCTACCACTGAACCACTGATGCTCTTGTTAAAAGGTTAATAAATGTTTATATTTGACTTTAAAATATTACATTACTCTAAAATGTATGTAGTTTAAATATAAATAAAAACCAATTCACAATAAATATAATAATAAAATAGGTTTGTATCGTATAAAATGCTAAAATATTAGGTATACGTCAAAACATTTTGATTAAGGACTAAGGTAATTCATAAATCGTCACCAATGAAATATTATCCAAAAGTGGGCAAAAGGGCGTCAATTTTAGGAAAATATTAAAATTATAAATGAAATAAAAATTGCTTTCAGTGTTATATAAACAATAAACATATTACTTAGAAACACTAAGACGTAATCATTTGTACCTAAATTCAAACCAAAATTTGTATTTTTTATATTTTATGTAACAAGTAGCTGCAAAAGTCTAAAAGTAAAATGTTAGATACCCACCAAGTACCTATAGGTGTACCAACGACATCAGCATACTGACGAGGGATCTTATTGATCCTATAGGTAGTTAAGTTTCTTGCCTTCCACCATTTAACAAATGATCAGAGGATCAACCCACTTCTCCCCAAACTCCAAAGCAAAATTCTATACAGCATTGACTTAAATGAATAATCATTGTATTGCATGTTTTGGCTAAGCTAATAATTTTATTATTTAATTTTATAACATTATATTATAATACTATTAAAAATGTGTACCCACTTAATACAGCTAATCATTCGCAGACTATCACGGTCCTAGTGTTAATTTTATTAGTATATTAATTGATATAGAAGTAATATGATACGTGGTAGTCGTGGTACCTAACCACCTAACTATACAGTTTATGAGTACCTATTAAACTGAAATTACACGTTTAATATGAAAAAATATTTTTTTATATTATGTCCTGTAGACATATATAAATGCTGCTAATATAGGCAATCTAATAGTCTGCATATAATATATGTATAATATTGTATAATGTATATCGTAGTTGTATATATAGGGCAGTAACGTATTTCTAGGCCGTGCTAAAATATCACACCAAATTTATCACTTATACCACTTATACCTAACATAATCTACCTACAATTATATTTTTAAGTCAGCACAGAAAAAAAAAATCGCAATGTAACATTGTACCTAACTATTATTTTGATTTCAAGATTACTAAAATCGAGTTTGTAAACCGTGCAAAGTGTCAAGGATTGAGAACGTCACGAATGTCAAAGCGCTACTTAACTATTATTATTTTTCATAATATGATATAGTAATAAAATTGTGTTTTATATTTTTATACAGAGTTTACAAATCGAAATTTGTGTTCGTTCCGAGTATATAATATAACTCAATTTATAGGAAAGTGGCTGTTATACATTTTTAATAGGTAAATGATTTTTCAATTTTTGTGAGTGGCGAGGGAAGGGTTTCATGATTTTTTTCATTACTTGAGGGACAAAAGTTTTGACTATGTGGTAAAGTCTATAGTTCCAATTTCCAAAGTAGGTTTTTATTTAAATATTATAATATTATAACTAAATTAGGAGTATTAGGACATTAGGTTTATTTTGTTTGTTTTTACAATATCCAATACGATGTTCTTTATAAATTATAATATAATATACTACTATAATATTTTTTAAATGACATTCATGTTTATTTTTCCAACGTATGAATTCCAATATTTTTTTAAAACTATATAAAATATATTTACATGTTGTTTGCAAAATTAAATTTTTTCTAGTGCACCACAAAATGCTGATTGATCAAATTTCTGAATTTCTCTAAGATTAATAAAATAGTAAGTGTATAAAATTGTTTATATGATAAATGAAAATAATATGATTTAATATAGTAATAAAATAATATTCATTTTACATGAAAAATTTAATAAAATGTCTGCATCAGCCGGGAATCGAACCCGGGCCGCCCGCGTGGCAGGCGAGCATTCTACCACTGAACCACTGATGCTTATAATACTAATTAGAAGATTTACCTTATTTCACATAAATATACAAAACATTTATTAATGAATTAGGTACCTATTGTAAATTAATTTTATTATTGTTAAGGTTGAATATTTACTTGTTAAACTACTAAGACTTCTAATTGATAAATTATGAAAAAGATTTTTTATAGTAGTTACCTATCTAAACCGTATTATGTTAATAAATTATAAGTAGGTAGGTATAACCTATTTATTAAAATAACTTTTTCTAATGGAAACTAATTCGGTTATTCTTAAAAAAAAAACAACAACAACTAAAACTATTCGTAAGTTATATATCAATAGATTTTACTCCGCCAAAAAGTGATTAACGATAAAAAAAAGTTTAAAAAAAAAAAATAATAACACATAGGTATCAATTTAAAATAGGTATATTCGTCGCTATGTTAAAGTCTAAAAAACTAATCATTTTAATTATACGATTATGGTTAACATTTAACATAAAAAGTATGAGATCGTGTAAAATGTGTAGATTGTAGTTCATTGTCAATAAAATCGATATTATTATAATATAACATTAATATTTTATAATTCTTTAGTATAGTGTAAAGTATATAATTTTTAGATTATCAGAAATTTAGAACCATTATTCAAGGGCGTAGGTAAGGGGGGTGAGGGGTTCAACCCCCTCATTGAAAACTAAATTTATACTAGATAAAATTAACCAAAAATATAAATTTTCCTACTTTAAACCCCTCCCATAGGAATTAATACCTACACCCCTGTCATTATTATAAACTTGTTCAACAATATCCATAAAAATTTAACCGTATGGTGCTATTTAACTGTACGTCTGTACCTATTATACGTCTAAGAAAATCTGGGAGAGCAAAATTATTATTACTTTCTTTGCCGCCTTAGTAAAATTACGAACATGCAATTTCACATTTTAACTAGACTCATCGCTGTGTTATATCACATTATTCATACTTTTGGTAGTTTTCAACGACCAATGCTATGTTATTATTTATTACAAAATACAAATTATATTAGGTACTAGGTATGTAGGTATGTATAATTTGGTGATGTTGTGTTGTGTGCTTACCTACAGCTGATAGTGCTAACTACTACTATTATACTGCTAGTCTACTATATAGAGTAGGTACCTACATTATTCTAAGCCATGACCGGTTATTTGTATTGAAAAATGGAAACAGTCTCTTTTAATAAAGATTATACTTTAGAGTCTAGACATTAAAATATGTCATTAGGTATACATTAAGTATTACGGAAAATGGAAGATTAAAAATTCCAGAATTACCGATTTCTGTAATACCTATATTCAGTTAAACTAGGGTTCACGTATTATTGTCTGCAGTAATTGTGTTTACTGTTTAATCAGTGCGTATAGCCATATAGATTTACCAAATTGTATTCGTTAATCACAAAAATATAGTTCTCATTTCGAAACAACATTTATAGTCCTATAAACTATTTTATAGAATTATAATAATATATTGGTATATTTCGTCCATTTGTAATCGATTTCGATAATCTATATAAACATACATATATAAGTGCTATTTGTTATATTTATGTCAAAATAATATTAAGACATACAAAAATATTTTGTTTAAACGTCTCTACCTAATGTCTAAACAGTTTAGATATTGGATCGGGTTTAAAAAGATTGATAAATAAAAAAATTATTGCATCAGCCGGGAATCGAACCCGGGCCGCCCGCGTGGCAGGCGAGCATTCTACCACTGAACCACTGATGCTGATGCTGAAACTCTATAATTTTGATACTCTGTAACCGCAGGAGCATAGCGAACATTGAGTTAAAATTCAGAGGGACAAAATTATTGAAATCTCACATAATCACATGTGAAACACCTACGACGACTTTTCGCGCCTCCTCCGATATTGTATAGGTATGAAAAAATTACTATTATAATTTAAAAAAAATAAATAGGTTAAGCTATAATAATATTAACACTAATAGGTTAATAGGTATTGGGTAATAAAATCTCGTAGTATGAATTAAAACTAAAAACAAATACTTGTATTTACTTCAATATTTTGTGAAAAAATTTAATTTGATATGATATAAAAAGAAAAAAATATTATTGCCATACACCATAATACTATATTACTATAATATACCTGTCATTAAGTAAATTATTGTAATGTAGGTATCACGTATGTATTAAATTTGATTGAAAAATTGAATAATGAAAATCATTATTCATTGTACATTCAAATAACGAGTCTGAGCAAATACAGTCATATTACCTAGTTTTTTACTAAGAATATTTTTATCCACATTAATAGAATCAAAAATTTAAAAATGTCTCATACTTAAAAATAGCTCAAAACGAGACATAATATATTGAAAATTGTAAGTACCTATTATATTATAATAGGTATATAAAATGCAACAGACGCGCAATTATAAAATATGTAAAAATCTTGGACTTCTCGAAGTATAACAAGTATTGGTACACCCAATCCGCTATATTAATATAACACATAAATGTATATTTAAGTAATTCGTATAAATGTTTTTGTATCTTAAAAAAATTGTATAGATCTGCTGATTGTCTATAAACTGATGCAGTCATTGCCGGCTGATATGTACAGTGGGATTGATCAAAAAAAAATTAGTAAAAATCACAAAAAACCTGAAGAGCTAATAAGAAAAATTGATTAAACAAAAATAAAAGACTTATTTAAAAGTAAGGAAAAAAAGAATACATGCATCAGCCGGGAATCGAACCCGGGCCGCCCGCGTGGCAGGCGAGCATTCTACCACTGAACCACTGATGCTGATACCCTATAAAGCATTTTCGATGCTCTCTAAGCGCAGAAACAAAGGCACACATTAAATTTAAATTTAGGGGATGCGAAATTAATAATTATTGAAGCTTCATAGATGACAGACTCACGAAAATACGAGGGTTTTCTTGCTTCACCCCCCGATTATGCTATTATTGAAAATTATACTATTATAAGTATTACAAAATACTTTACCTACACCTTTATATTCAACATCAATTTTGAAATATCTGATTGTTTGAAATAAAAATTTAAAAAAAAAACAATACAATTCAATAAAAAAAAAAAAATTTAAAAATCTCGTGGCCCGCCAAACATCGATAGGTACTTTTTTTAAATAAAAAATGTACGAGGGTCACCTGATTCTAGTGTAGGTATAACAGTATAACCATAGTCCATAACAGTCGCATCACCGAGTGACGCGGCCTCGGGAACTGGCTAAGATCTTTAGTAGTTGCAGATTGAGTGAAAAACATAGTTAATTTTTAATATATTAAGTGATAGTAATTGTAAAAAAAAAAAACAGAAATACTGATGATGAAAACAGATAAAACAAAAGTGTTAGTTTCGTTAAGTATAAGCTTAAACTTTAAAACAATAATATTATATGCATCAGCCGGGAATCGAACCCGGGCCGCCCGCGTGGCAGGCGAGCATTCTACCACTGAACCACTGATGCTGATGCTGTACGATCTCGGCGAAGTCGAGATTTAACCAAAATGAAATAAACACGCTGTGGAGGTAAGCAGAAACGTTACGCACGAAAAAAATTTAACTATACGTTGAATGTATTATATTTTAATTGCAGAAGTCAATGTCGAGTACCATTGTCGTATTAACGTGTAATATGAACAGAATTGATGCAAATAATATGTAATAGTAATATAATGTCATCGTCGCACTAATTATTATTCATTAAAATATTTTAGCCGTAAGTAATTGACGGTTGTTTGTACATGCCTAGTTTATTGTGAAAATTGTTTTACACAAATGGAATTCATTTAGAACCAGAATTTTCTTATTTTTACTATTTTTCCCAATTATTTCTAAAAGTGCTTATACTTACTAAGAAATATTTACTTTTGAT
>VUJU01004670.1:0-17440 GCA_009835225.1 Aphis craccivora
TTTTACATCGGAAACCACCCCCATAGTTTGAAATTGGAGCATTATTTCGACTAGTTATGCTGTACACAGACACAAAAACAAAAAAAAAAAAAAAAAAAAAAAAAACATCATTGTAAAATCAATACATTCTTCACTCCGTTCAGAATCTAAAAGGGCAAGTGGGTATCGCTCTGCTGTACATTAGATGCCGTGTGGTTCATTATTATATATTATAGGAGTGTTAAATTTGAATCCAATGATAGTTATCATTGTATACGAAAAACGATTATGAACGAAGATGATTTGTCAGCCTGGAATATAATTTCCAGTGGTTAGTGAAAAAGGTGGTTTATGTTTTAATGGCCTGAATACACTAGAAGTCTAAAACTTAAGTTCTTTTATAATTATTGTAATCTAAACTTATGAAAAACCTTGTATTAAATTTTCAACTCTTAGCTACTTAAACAAAAATTTTTATGAATCATACCTACAAAATAATTTGCAAATATCATAGTTTTGACGAATTTTTGTCAATATTTGAACTTCAAATGCCAAAAAAAAAAATTGTGCCTATGTATTCTTATAATTTTTTAATTACTATAAGAATAACTTATGAGGAACTTTGTATTAAATTTTCAAGTATTTTGATAGGGCCAAAAAAATTTTATGAACACTTCAAAAATATTTTTTTAGAAAAATTGAAAATTTCAGTCATCTATAAATAGCTCAAAAAAAGTCAAAATATTTTGAAAATTAAATCATGTAAAGAAAATGCTAATCTAAATAACTGGTGAAATTTTCAAGTATCTATGACTTATACTTTTTGAATAATAACAAATATATAAAATCGTTTTGGATAAATCGTTATCGTTACGCTATTTCGTAAAAATTTAAAATTCAAACGCGCTTAAAATTTTTCCTATAATGATGCTTCGAGTTTTCTCTATAGATCCTGAAGGAAAACTTATTGAAAACTTAGTATTGTATTTTTAATCCTTAGTTATTAACACAAAAAAATTGTATGATTTTTCAACTTCAAAATTACTTACAAATTGTCGCGTTTTCGGCAGATTTTATAAAAATTTTAACTATAAACACGCTTATAAAAAAAAATTGTAACGATTTTTAATTTTTTTTTTGCTACAATAAGAACAACTCATAAGGAACCATGTATTAAATTTTTAACATTTTTTGATCATCCAAAGCTTTTTATCGACACTTCAAAAAAAAATTCTCATACAAATCTAAAATTTCAATGGTATATAACTCAAAAAGTAAAAAATTTTTGAAAATTTAACTGTATATATATACATAACAATAACATAAATATTTGGTGAAAATTTCAAGTATTTATAGTGATTATTTTTTGAATTACAACCATATAAAAAATCAATTTTGTTTAAAACTGGTTTTGCGTAAAAATTCCTGTTTTTCTATTACTCTTTTAGGGTTTTCATGACGCTTTTGAAAACTATTGGAAATTTTTTACTTTTGACCCCCCAAAGTACCAACTAGATTCACTTTCCTATCAGAAGCAGGGCTGATTTTTTAAAATCGAAGCACTTTTACTGCTCCAAAACGTGGTGATTGACACAAAAAAAAAAAAAATAAATGAATAAAAAAAAAACACAACTCATTGTAAAATCAATACATTCATCACTCCGTTCAGAATCTAAAACATATTATTGAATAATTTTGAAAATCTGTCTTCTGTTGCTTTATACACTTGTACAGTTGTACCTGTCTATATTTTGTTTTTTTTTCTACTCCTTTGATAAACCTTTCTATAGTTCATTCCTGAAACAAATTTGTGTAAAATCAAATAAAAATGCATTTTACATTTAGATTGCTTTTGCTCTTCAGTTTTCATTTGTTGATAAACATTAGATTTTTTTAAAATTTAATACGATTCGATTTTTCGATATAATCTTTCGATTAATAAAATATAGGCAGGTATTACTGTACGAGTTGTGTCATAAGATTGAATAACCTAACATAAAATCACACCAAATAATATGGTTCAATATTTTTTTATGTTAAGTATATGATTTTTTATTCATCTACAGTTTCACATTTATCTTGACAATAATTGTTTAAAAACTAAATTATGGGTTATATTATATAATGTGTCCTATTATTTAGATTCTTATGTGAGCACTGATCATGCATCCAAGAACAAGTCATTAGAGGCTAGAGCAGATGATTTTTGAAGAGTGCACACCACATCATATAAAAAATTCATTGGTCCCACACATTATATTTTGATATATTATATTATATTTTATCATTAAATAGTACCTACTCGTGAATATAAATATATTTTAATTAAGTTATAGTTGGTTTACGTCATACAGTTTAAAAAAAAATTATTAAGTAGGTATCTAATTAGAGATCTGATTAAATACAACTTATAAATTATTTAATATTATACATCATAAAAAAATTCCTCTCATATTTTATTTTAATCACTGCTAAGATAAAAAATTTCTTACCTAAAAAAACTAAACTTTTACTTACAAAAAAATTATTAAAAAGTTGGATTAATATTTATAATATAGTTTATAAAAATGCTCCAACATCACCTTCATAATAAAATCTAAACATCTACCAAACTGCACTCCATTATACAGACCAATCTCTCCTCCCAATTTCCTTAAAAATATTAGAAAAACGTGATTAAAACGCAGTTACTGAGGTACCTAGCTAGTATAATAAAAGTTATCGAAAAATTAACTGTACCGATAATAAATCATCAAATAAAATATAGATAGTAAGAACAATATTGATAAGCTTGATAGGACAAAATCGATGGACAGTTTATAAAATCAGAAATTAAAGATAGTTAAAAATTAAAATTAAGATATCTTTAAAAAAAAAAAAACTTTCGAAGTAAATAGAAAGCTCTATGACTAATTAATATAGCTAAATAAAACGAATAATGAAAGATGAAAAAATGAAAAATGTAATTAATATATTATTCAATTGAAAAGAAATGAAATAATAGGAACAAATAGAGAAAAGCTACAAACCAATTTGAGGGTTGTAATAATAAAAAAAAACCTATACTTGACAATGTAAAATAGTTAACCTAACTCCAAAAATCCCATTTCATATCCTTATGAATGACATACTCCACTCTGATTTTAAAGTACTCATAGACACTGTTATTATCTAAACTCCACTTTAAGTGCTACAATATTCAATAACTCATTGTCTCACATTCTAATCAACAAGTTTAATGATAACTCAACTTAAATGTTTTATTACTTCATCAGAAACTATTCTAGACAACCCCAGTAAAAGATTAAAAACTTTAGTGTCATGAACTAATTATCTAAATAAATAAATTAAAATAAAACAAAACTATGATTATAGAAATATATATAATGGTCCTCAAAAGTGAGGAGGAAATTTACCCTTTGATCATACACAATTATCACCTCATTTTTAAATTAAATACCAAATCATAGAAGTATTTATTTTTGGAAAATATATTATTCTACAGTCTACATTTATATTTAGTTGAATTCAATTGTTAATGATATTAATACAGTCATTATACACAGAATAGTAACTCTTTATTGTTTTGAAATCGTTTTCCAACATAGTATAATGAAGGTATGGTGAAGGTGATTTAGAAAAAAATTTAAATAAAACAAATAAAAACTCACTAAGGAAAAAATTTAATTTTTAATTAAATTGTTAATTTAAATATTACTCTTAGGTCAGTTCAACTTGTTTTTGATTTTTTAATCGAAAAATAAAGCATAGAAAGTCACATGTTGAGTAAGGCCATGTAATCATAAATACCTTTTTTCTTCATAAAAACCAGAAATTCATTGCATTTCTTGAAAATCAAAGATGCAGAATGGCATTGATCAATTTAATTGGATTTAGTCAATTATGTATTGAGTTCATTATTTATAATATTAAAATGAATAATTTTATATTTCTGGACTAATTTATTATAGAAGATGTCTAAATTAAATAATCATCATTTTATTATAAATTACTAATAAAATGAGAATAAAATATTAATTTAATAAATATAGTTCCTTATTTACAATGAGTTATTGTATTTATTTATCTTTATTTTGAATATTACACATAATTTAGAAACATTTTTAAATACTAACAAAAAAATGTAATAAAATATTCTTTAAAAATATAATATATTATAAAAATAAAAACTAATAATATTTCACAGCACAACTGATCATTTTTAATCAATCATCTGAATCATTTGTACTTCCAGAACTATCATCTATAACACTATTATAAAAAAAGTGTTCTTCTGCTTTCACACGTTCTTTATATTTTGCAAAATGTAATTCATAGTCCTCAATATCTTCTGAATCGGTACTGCTATCGCCTATAACAAATATAGTACAACATTTTTTTATTTATTTAATAAACAAACTATTTAATTTATAATTAACATTTTATTATATTTCATAAAATTCTATAAATATAATAAGTATACTAACTGTGTATTTTCCATTGTTTTGATTTAGAAATCAGATCTTGACAACAATCTTCTTCACTAAAATTTAAAAAAAAATAATATTAATATTATCTTAAATAAGATTTAATATCTATATTCTAATACTAAAAAAAAAAAAGCTACTCTGTCCAGCAAAAGAACACCCTGATTCTGAATTTCTGCGCATTCCCCCACATCACCCTATCAACGAAACCATAGCATGGGAGGGTGTCATTTGAGGATGAGCAGAAAATTAGATTTCGGTTAGCCCGTGGTCCATTCTCTCACTAGATAGATTATAGAAAAATAAAACTAGAAAAAATTAACTACAGAACCCAATCAATTGAATTACCAATACTATTTAAATACATAACATCATCTTGGTTGAGAGACAAGTTAGAAGTAAAGACCATTAATTGATAAAAATTAAAAACATATTTATATATTTATGAACAAAAGATATTTATTAACTTATACAGATTAAATTCACAATGTATAAAATGAATGTGTTAACTTTAATGATTATACTTTGTTCAATTCAAAAATGTCCAGTTTTCTACATATCTACTTATTAAGATTGTATGTTGACTCGACCCACCTAATGCCAAAGTTAGCAATGATTATACGCCAATCATTTCTAACAAACACAAGACGGATAAGTAGCTAGTTAAGCCAATGCTAGAATCAGGGATAGTTGCACAGCTTTTATTTGCTGCTTTTTTAACCATTTTTAAATTTAAATGAATAGAGTATAATCCAATAACTTAAAACTATTACTATTTTTTAAATTAATAAAAAAAGGATTTAGTAGCACAACTTTATAGTATGTTCTGAATGTAATTCTTTACTTTATACAAAATTATAATATATATAATGAAACAATCTTATAACTCTTATATACTCTAACCTACCCAAAAGGAAATACTTTTTTTATTATAACAAAAAAAATTTATTGACTTGTCAAAACCTATACTTCTAATACTTAAAAATAAAATAGTGACAATTCATTTTTGACATTTTTCGATTGCTAAAAGAACAACTAATCAACTTTTTACCTTGTATTAAATTTTTAAGATTTTGACTCAATTTTATTTAATTTCAAATGTCTATAAATAGCTCATATAATATATTATATTTGGAAAATGCTAATCTTAATTGTTGTAGCTATGGTTATTTATTATAACAAAATTGCTTTTATTTTTGTTTTTTCCAATTATTTTGAAAAATACTCTTTAATTTTTACTTTAAACCCCAAAAGTATTTAAAACTAATTCAAACCAATACCTAACCTAACCTAACCTATCCCTCCTTCCACCATTCTAAACGTATAACAAATACATTTTTAGCTCTTCACAGAACCTAAAACCTGAACTTATTATTTCTTTAGAATGTTCTATAATGTTATAAAGTGAAAGTGAATACTTGATTGCTGGTAGAATACGGACGATTATTGTTACTGTTACGTCACAAATGTTATAAATCCTTATCAAATGTCCTTATTGGATCCAAACAAATATTTCGTACTGGATATAATATGAAAAGCATATATTTTTAAATTAAACCAACAACGCACAGTGCATTAGTACATACAAACCTTAAGAATTTATAAAATTAAACAATTCTGCTTAAACAACGTGTAAATATAATTAAAATATTAATTTTAAGCGATATTATTACATTGTAATTGTTTTTATTTAGATCCAACGAATCCATTGATAAGATTTGATAATGTGTATGACGTAAGCACTAATTATTGTCCTTATATTTTAATGCTTTAATTAATATTTTTATAAAATATTTAAGCAAGGAATAAAATGTTTTACTATCTTATATTAAAACTATTATGTGTTTAGTAATATATTATAATAAAATTACTCGTTATCCATTTCATCCTCATCAGGATAATCATTTCTCCAATTCCCTTCATCATTGGAATCATCATCTTCTTCACAATGCGAGGAATCATTATCAGAGTTCTCAATATTACTACAAATATTATAAAAATGTTCGGAATCTAAACCATGTACGCTGAAAATAAGATATATATAAATTTTAATTCTTTTAAAGGAGGTAAAAAGACTAAATAGTAATTAGTAATGGTACCTATCAATATCTTGTATATCAATTAATTTATCATCATTATTTAATGCAACATATAAATCGTATACATAGTCAACTGAAATTCCTTCATCTATTAAGGGCTTGCTATTATCTTCGGCTTGCTTAACAAAATCAACAACTTTTATTTCTGAGTTCTCTCCATCTATTTCTTCAATGGGTACTGTGTCTTGTTTAACAGCTCTGAGAGTATTAACTAGCTAAAAAAATTAATTTTATGAAGATACTTAGTATTAATAATGATTAAATAATTAATAAGAATCATAAACTATTTAACAATAACTATAAATAATAAATTATTAAGTTAAATATATTTTTAAAAGTAGCTACAATTAGGAAATTCAAATTAAAGAACTGACAAATATTTCTTCCTCTAATCTTAGCACAGAATATTAATATTAAATGTAATAATAATTATTATTATAATCATTATTAGTTTAAAAGTAATTATAAGCTACTTTATTCAAGAAATAACTTTTAACTCGGGGTTTTTTTTTATAAGTTAAAACGAAAAGTACTAAAAGATTTCAAGAACAAAGAATTTTTAATTAAACTTTATCATTGCTCACAAAATTTAAAATGTATACACCAATTTTTAAGTAAGATGGTTGAATGGCATAATATAAGTACAAGTTTACTTTTATTTATAATCACTATTAATTATTTTTAATGATTAAAGCATCTACTTCATGACTGAGTAAAAAATAATAACTATAATTTATGACAAACCTTTAAACGTTTAGCTTTTGAATGTTCAACCACATCATTAATGTTTTTGTTTTTCTTCTTCTTTGTCAACATTTTTACAGATTGTTCTTCTTGGACCTCTTTTAATATTTTTGAAAAGTCTTCATACTAAAATTAATATGAATAAATTAAATGATTATTATTATAAGTTTTTCTGTACAACTAACAAAATATAACAATAATATGACAATATAACATGATATACATTACCTATGTTAGTACATGTTAATGACGATAAATTAAAACTACCTAGCAGTTCTCAAACTGCAGTATATAAGACTAAATGGTGGAAGTACAAAAAATTAAATAAAGTCATATTTTTATATATTACTAATGTTTGTAATAGATCTAATATTGTTTAATTATTTGGTAGGTATTTTCATAGATTATTATTAGGAATAGGATTATAATGACCTAAACAATCTCTAAAAATGAAAAAATTCTATAGAACACTCAAAAAATGCACTATAAAAAATAAAAATGCATTTATATAATATTTATTATAGCTTAAAAAATTGGAAAAAATTGTAGGTATAATTAATTATTTTTTTTATGGAATTGTTACTATAGTATTTTTTACTTGTTTAGTTCTGTAATACTTATTGAGGTTTAGCTATATGATACAATTATTATAGACAATAACTTGTGCTATATAATTTATTATTCGTATTGTCGGCAGTTTTCCAAAAGTCTCTTGTTAATTGCAACAATTATCATTCATTTTATGAACAACATTGTGAAAACTGCTCTAAAAACTAAGAAAATACAAAAAAAAATTACTTTGCAATAATCAGTATCATCCAAAACACATTTTAAACTTAAGGGCTATCATTCAAAATACCAAAAAAAAAAATTTCTTTGCATCAAAATCCGAGCCTGATTATTATTTATGTTCTGAATTATAGAAAATACATAAAAAGCAATAATTGTTGACACATAAACATAGATAATTATTATTAACAATTTATTAACACCTATTTGCCATAGGCAGATAGTATTTCACGATAACATCTTAACTATAAATTTCTAATTTTGCTATTTGGTTTATTACGTCAACGTAAATAGTAGGTAGGGTGGCCAACTTTTTTAGTTTTAAAAAACTGGATAGTGGAACATGACTAATCCCTTGTATGTTTACAGCGGCCCCTACACAATCAATAATATTGTGTCAATTAATTTCCATCCCAGTTTGAATTTCTTTAATATTTTGTACAATCCTTCAATATCTATACTAGACCGTTAACAATATTGCAAAATGTAAATTATTATGCAAAATTATTGATCGTATAGAGGCCGCTTAATGCAGGGTCACCAAATGGCGGCCCACAGACAAGGAGAGAAAAAGCCGATAATTTAATAATGTAACCTAACCTAATCATAATAAATATTATGTACTTCGAATTTTTATGGCTCGCGAGAATTTTCCGAATTCTTATTGTGGCCCACAGAATGTATTAATTGGTGACCCTGGTCTAATGTGTAGGTATAGATCCTAGTATAGATAGTACAACAAAAAATCAAGTCACAGTATCCACACTTAATAGCAATTTTACAATACATTGTACAAACTAAAATTAATATTATTCTCATACCTACCTAATGGCGAATTGAATAAAATTAAAGATAAAAAATTAACTGTAAAATTAATACTACCTATTACTAATAAAACAATAAGGCAAAACAAACTCACTTCGTCTTTTAAAGTGCCAGCAAATTGAAATACACAATCTCTGCTGAAATCTGTACCGACAGTTTTTAACTTCTTGTGGGATACGACAATGGAGTTAAAAGGATCTTCGTTGTGACGCCTTTTTACACGAACAAACGCCATACCTAACTATTATTTAATAATTATTATAAATTACAATTGAAGTCAGTTAATCTCGGCGTGTGATTTTGCCGGTCACACGGACTTGAAGACTGAAGTATAAACAAAAAAACAACGTTTAATCTAAATCAAATCAACAACCGACGTCAAATGGATCTCAATAATTAAATGAGTGGAAATTTTTGTATGACATAAGAGTAGTGAGTACAAGTCACAAGTAACAGTTTAACACTACTAACAGTGTACAGAATGGATACAGATACAATTATACAAACACCATGAAAGCAATTAAAAATTAAAAATATTATCACAGTCTTATCACAATTTTGCTATGGTGTACACCATGGTCCACGGTCACCTATCTTTTAACTGTATTCTATGTATCGGGGTACACACTGCACAACAAATACACAATACAAATTGTATAATTTTTCACTTTACCGATCCCGATCACGGACTAAGATAGAATTCTATCTTAGTCCGTGATCCCGATTCATAATCTCGGTTCAGTGTAAATATACACCGATTTAGTTAGAAATTCGTACAAGCGTCTAGAGGCAGAAAACGCCGAATGGCTACAAGATGGCGGCCTTATGCTCTCATCTCTACAAACTGAACTGCTGATAATATATGTTGATAAATTTAAATAAGTTTAAAATTGCATAATTAATAATTATAATATATTAATATGTATTTTTTAATATTAATATGTAATTCTTGTATACCATTGAAGGCAATAAAATTAATAAAAAAATCATTTAAAAAAAAGGCATTTAATTTATGTAAAAAATATATTAATAATAAATAAAATTAATAATAATATAATTAAGTATAAGTACGAACTTGTTAATATTAAAAATAGTCTTGAATCTACGCCAACATAAAGAATAATTTATAATTGATATAAAATATAATGTCTCACTTTAGTTATTACTTTATCCGTTTCTTCTTATGACACATAGGTTATTTTTAATACTGTCTTGATGTGATATTTTAAAGCAATCAATGATTTTATTGTTGTTAATTGTTATATACATGAATTAATAATTTTTCATAATATATATACTATCATTTTAATATGTTATACAGTTACAATTGTATTGAAATAAACAAAAATAAATTTATATCAGATTTTATTTTTCAATTATTAATTTTAAAGAAAATATTTGTTAAAAAGTTATGGCATGAATATGAAATACAGAAGTATGACAAAAATATCAATTTTTTAAGTTGAATTAAATGTTATACAACATAAAATATTCACAAATTCAATTGGTTTATAGAGCAAGTATACCAATTTATACATAACAAAAACTATGACTACCAAGTCCATCATTTTGATGCATCAATATCTAAATAGTTAAATATAAAGATAACTAATAATTGGAAAAACTTTGGAACCAAAGTAATGACTCCATTTGCATCTTAGAAATCAGTCAACAAAACAAGAGGTCCAAGAATAAAAAGATAGTCACATACATTCTAATACGAAAAAAATATCAATATAGTGTTGAGAACCCTTTTAGATTAGTAAGCATATAAAAAAATAGAATAGTAATGTAAGCATTCTTTTTTTGTAAGCGACTGCGTCGCCAAGACAAGACGTAGAATAAGCAGAGTTAGTCGTGGATAAGTAACCGAACTGTGTAATACTGTGTTTTAAAATACTTTCTCAAATCAATATTAAGTAATAAAAGTATTCTTTTTTAATGTACAGAATTTTCGTGTTGTGAATGAATAAATCCGTAAGATACGAACTTTTCTTTTTTTTCTTTACAATACATGTACTAATAGGACTTAACCGAAATAGTACACAACAATAGTATTTCTGTTAATAAAAATTAAATGTACATGTTCGCGCCACGCGAAGTCGTATTCCTTCGGTAATATTAATTTCTCTATTAAATATATATGTGTATTATTCTGTACAGGGCCAAAATACATCGCACAACAGCATGAGATTCGGAATACAGTCGGTCGGCACTCTGTCTGGTCGATCGTCGCGAATAAACGCTGCAACGGGCACGTTTGACGTCGGGAGGCGTACAGATGAGCCACTAACATTCCGCCGACTGTAACGGGCCGAATCTATGTATTGTGTCATAAACGTTCATTACCACCAATAACGGCATAAGGGCTCACGGTGAGCAAGGACGAAGCGTTCGGCAACCCGCGCGCTCTGCGACGGAGGAGCCCGGGCTTGCACTCTGGTTACGATGCCATAATAAACTAACGGCCGGTCCCGTGTTCTGTGACGGAACCGGGAAGCGCCTTCGAGCTATAACGAATCATAGGCCACGGTGGGCGTAGCTTTGCGCGCTTTAGCGAATCACAGGCCAAGGTTTGCGTATCCTCAGGCGCCAACGAATCACAGGCCATGGAGCGCGCGGTTTCAAGCGCTTTAGCGAATCACAGGCCACGGTGGACGTGGCTACGACTGCAATAATCAATCGCAAGATAAGCGCGGGCGGCCCCGGAGATAACACAACGTCGCCGCCTATAAATACCAGTGCGGAGCACAAAATCGGTCAGTATTTAGTCCTACCTTACCGTAGCGAGACCTACCCAGGCAGACTTGCGCGGTTTGGGAACTACTGACTATACGGCACCTTGCTGTAGCAAGACCCACCAAGGGCAGACTTGCGCAGTTTTGTTACACGGTAAAAACAACAAAACATCAACTAAGAAAATTCCACAAGTGAACAAAATACAGTCCACTGTCAAGGCACACTAAAAAACAGTACATTTAAAAAATAATCACCCTGTACAAAGTACTTATACTTATCTAGGGTGTAAGACATAAATCAATTGATTTCAAGATAATATCCACAAAATATGTTATTTTTATTCGATGTATAGCATTTTCTTTCATCTTATTCTGAAGGAAATTCCCTTTCTTTTGTTAAGATATAACTGTATTATAATCTATACTTTCAGTCTCGCCCATCTATACTCTTCAGTTTTTTTTTGATCTATACAAAGAGAGAGCAGTAACTTTTATAATATAAAACATATACAAATCTATAGACAGACTTATTGTACTACATAAAGGAAAACTTACTTCTAAGATTAAAGAATTAAGAAAAAGGCACAGACTAGTTTAGAAATGTCAACTAATAATGTGCTTAAAGATGGAGAAGGTTGTTGGACTGTGATTGCAAGTGGTCATGATGATATGTACACTGTCAATAAATTGAAAGACTTCTGTGAGATTGCCAAATTGGTGATGAATGCAAAACTTGTATTTATTGTTTTTCGTGTATAGACATTGCAATAAAATGGAATTTTTGCAAGCATATCCATTTGGTTTTCCTATCGGAAAAAGAGCAAAATAAAAATTACGAATAGTTATACAAAAAACTTAATGGAAGAAAATACCTAATAAAAAAAAATGAGACTGTAAGTATTGTATGTCAACTTAATAATACAGAAGTAATACAAGAAGTAAACAATTTAGTACATGAAAAACAAAAACTTAAAAATATATTTGATACAATGTTAAATAATGTTTCAAGTTTAGATTTAACAGCTGGCGGAGGTTCTGAACTCACATATACAGCTTGTTCATTTGATCCAACTACTGACCCTAAAAATTGTTATCAATCAAGACTTCATATAACTATATAAGTATTGACCCCGAAGGTGAAACAACTGACTACTTCTCGTGTTATGGTATCCTCTACAAATATTAAATCTATTAATCGGATGGCTGAAAGTCTACTTCCTGGATCAGCTCAAATTGATAATATTTTACCTAAAACTAAAAGTAATTATTTAATATACATTGTACATTTTTATTGGATTTTAAATTTTCTGAATATATATTTAATTAATAATTTTCAAAAGTTACTTAACATCTGCATGGAGATTTAAATAAATAATTTTTTTAGTGGTAACTAATGCTCAATTAGAACGAAAACAGAAATTGGCTTCAGAATTGTCAGCTGAAAAACAAAGACTAGAAATTATGGAAAAAAAATGTGGCAATGATGGAAGAAG
Organism: Aphis craccivora; assembly: GCA_009835225.1. Lineage (NCBI taxonomy): Eukaryota > Metazoa > Arthropoda > Insecta > Hemiptera > Aphididae > Aphis > Aphis craccivora. Next base: position 13,155 of record VUJU01004670.1, read on the forward strand.
ATATCTCTAAAAAAGGCGTTCATATTCCAGAAAGGTATGTAGAATAAATTTGAATTGTTCTTATTTTTTAATCTTTTTTATTATATATCTATTTATAGATTGAACGTTTAAGAAATGATGTTGAATTATTACGAATTGAATGTAACAAATTAACCGTTCAAGTTGATACAGTCACAGAAAATCGAGGTAGATTAAGTCATGTAATTATTATAATAATATTAGTTAAATTATCTCAATAATTGATAAAATCCTAATGTTAAAGCTTTATTAAAAATTTTAGACTAAAATTTCACGTCAAATCCTAAAAAATAAATTAAATAGTTTATACATATAAGAAATTTCAACTTTTGGTATATATTTTATTAAATAAAGTAAAGGGTAATTTAAAATTAAAAATATATATATATTCCTACTATACACGTGTTTATATCAATAAATTAAGCATTACAGGATAAAATTAATTTGATTTATTTCCATATATATTATGTAGCATAAAAATATTAAAAATAAATTTGAAATAGTCTAAATACATAGAATATTCTAAATATAATATATAGATTAATCATATTTTAAAAAACAAAATTATTAATAAAAATAAAGTAAAAGTAAATATAAAATTTGTATAAAACCAATTAATAGTTTATCATTATATATTAGACCAATAGAAAAAAAGCAAATAATTACAACATACAAAGTTATCAGTTTTCATTATTTAAATATCAAAATATTTGTTAAACATTTTATTATTCTATATATATTTTTGATTGTTTAGAACTCTTGTTATATAGTGGACAGTGGTTGTAGATATTAGTTACGAGTTTACGACTTACCTGCTATTTGAGGAATAAGCAACAGTTGTGAAAAACCATGTAGTGGCTTAGATTATAATTACTGTAAAAGTGTAAAAAATTCATTGTTATTAACTCTTATTTATTAGTTTTATTAAAAGTGTTGATAAGAATGAATTGTTCACAGTAATTTATTATAGTCTAATTTATTATCACATGGTTTTTTTTTTTTTTTGGTTGTACATAATATCTAAAATTGTTACCCTCAGTAGTCAGTATTCTAATAAATGGAATTCCTCAGGGAACGATGCACATATGTTATTTTCATCTTAAACACATACAACATTTTTGTTCACCAGTTTCAATAGTGTTATTTTAGTTTTGATACCAAACTGACTACTTAATTGACTGATTATCAAACTTTGAACAATATCTGTATTTTCTCATGGGTTTTTACGATATTTTGATTTTTAAGTGAATTATGGAAAATATTTGAAAATGCTCATAGGTAATTAACTTAAAAATTAAAATATCATATAAATTCACAAGAAAACACAAATAGTGCTCTTACATTAATGTCAATAATATATTATATTAGATCAATTCACTCTAATATCAAAACTAAATCACGTTATTGAAACTGGCGAATAAAAATGTATTATTACCATGTATGTGTGTAAGACGGAGACAACATATGCAAGTGCTATGCTAACATAATAATAAAATAGTTAATTTAAAATAAATTTATATCTTTATAAATTAAGGTTTTATCTTATTATCTAAAAATATGTATTTGATGATTCAAATTATAATTTTATTTTTATAATTCCATTAGACGAAACAAATAAACAATTTTATAATAAAATTTATACTGGACAAAAAGTTTCTTTTGGGAAAATGCGCACAAAGAATATCAAGGTTAGAAACAATTTAATTTTAATAATTTAATACCTAAATTACTTGCAATATCTTATTAATTTAAATATGAAAATTGTTTTATTGTAAAATATATATTTTGTAGAACATTCAGAAAACCAAAACTGGGTTTGTCCTATGTACACATTCCAGAATCATCCAATATTGCCAAGATGCGAACAATGTGATATGGCTCGTTTTGATCTAGGTACAACTACATCGGTTATGAACAACAATATTCCCATGTGTACCAAATTAACTGCAAATCTAACAAGACAATGTTTAACATGAGCTTGAAACTTTTTGCAGTATGTGATGGTGAGAATTTTAACATAACTAACTTTTTTTTAACTATAGATAAGCGGATAAATTAATTATAAAATGATAAAAACGCTAAAAAAACCATACGCATAACGACCAGTATTTTTAGGGATGTGCTAAAAGTGTAAACCTCACGGAGCTTTTAGTTCCAAATATTTTAATAATGACAATATTTAATTTAAAAAAAATGAAATTTTAATAGAAAAATGTTTTATTTTTGAGGGTGCACTTCCCTAGTTGTGCTAAAGAAGGAATCGAGTTATCTTGTAAGTCAAGGATGGACAACTTAAAGTTACTAGAGGGCCAATTTTTAGAAAATTAAAATCTAGCAGCCTAGAGTATAGGAAGCAAAAAAAAGTCATTCAAAATATACATTTAGCATTAATTTTGTTAATAATTAATAAATTCTCCCATGAGGTGTTAAAAGTTCTATTTTTATCATAAATTTATGCTTTTTTGCGACATTATTAAATACTACAAAAACACGAAAGTAATAAATTCAACTACAGCACGACACGAGTGTAAAAACAGCTATGGTTAAAAGCTATATGTATGTACAGTGTACAGCTGTATGTGTATATATACTTTATTATTACTAAATAACAATTATTATATCAATAAGATAGACTATACATATAGATTGTAGAATATAGAGTATAGACGATAAACTTTAGTAATTTATAATTACTTTGTAATTGAAAAATGTAGAAAGGGCCAGATAAAAAAGCTCACGGCCCACCAGCTGCCCTCTCCTATTATAATTTATAAGTATTTTGTATCAGATTTGATTTATTTCTACCCAATAACATGTTTAATTTTTTAATAAACTATTTAATACCGTTTGAACTACTTTATATTATTATTTAGTGCTTCTTATAAATTTTTGTTTGTATTCATAAATGTTTAAAGTGACCAAGTCTGTGATAAATAATTAAAAAAAGTGTTGCTATCTAATTATTTTATGTTTACATTTAATGAATATTAATTTATATTGGCTATATTTTTATGTTTGTTTATTTGTTATCCAATAAAATTTGAATTTATTTTGTAGGAAAACCACAGCCATATCCTGGAAATATTCATGTAAGAGTTACTCATCGATTGAATCATCAAAGTGAGTTGGTATAGTATTACACTTTGATAGATTGAATTCTATTTCTAAGAGTTTTTAAATCGATCTTCAGTAGCTATCACCGAAAAATCTGTTAAGTTGTCATATTATCATTCATGTTTTTATTTTAAAACACATATTAAATATTTGTTTATAGGAAATACTACAAGTTTGTATTGATGTATTGATGTATTGATTTTGGATGTTATTAAACTGAATCATCAGTCTTTGGTTGATTGGACAAAATTAAATTTCACCCAATGCTCTTAATGTGATACTTTACAGTATAGGGCTATTTATTGTTAATTTTGCATTATATTTTACATTACAATTACCTAATATGAAGTATATGAGAATTTATGGAGGATTTGATAGTTGCTCATTTATAATGTTATTAAAAATTGTCAATCCTTTTGATACACTATTTAATGTTAAAATAATTTTGTAAACTAACGATTTAATACTTTTTATACAAGTTGAAGTATAAATAATGTTATATAATTGAGTGATTAAGTTACACAGTTTTTATGTTTAAGATTTATCAAATTATGTTTATTAAAATCAATATTTATTTATATAAAACTATTCAATGTATTAAACAGCAATATTTTTTATTTGCTGTAAATAAAGACTTGTTTTATTTAAAATATCATATAAATTTAAGTATTTTATTTTGACGTTTTATGTCTTTTCTTTGGTACATAGATTCGAAAAGCGTTACCTAAAAAGCGTCACGCTCTGCCTTGCACCCATTGACATAATATATTATGTCAATGCTTGCACCCAGAATCTAAAAGTGATGTTATGTTACAGTTACTCCTGGTAAGTGGTAACGGGAAATTATCTGCCTTGGCATACAGAATTGAAAAGTGTTAAGGCGGGTTTCCACTACATACATGTACGTGCATAGAAAATTATTTTCTGTGATTGGTTGGTATACCAGAAAGTTTATACATTCCAACCAATCACAGAAAAGTATTTTTATGCACATACACGTACACGTATGTAGTGAAAACCCGCCTTTATGTTACGGTTACCCTGGTTACGGGAAATTATCTAATATAACAATATAATAATATTCTAATATAAATTATGAATCGAAAAGTGTAACGATAAGTCTGTGATAGATCGTAGTTCATTTTATGTGAGAC
>VUJU01004671.1:0-17437 GCA_009835225.1 Aphis craccivora
ACGTTTACGTGATTATAATTTATTATGTATACCTCCCATGAGTCCCTAATAATATACTGTATATTATCATACCTACTGCTAAGCTACCATAATTGACTACTTATATTATCGTTTTTTTTTTTTATTTATTCGTTATAATAATGTAAACACAATAATGGGCGGTGATGATAGTTGAAATAATTAGGGCGTTATATCAACAGCGTATTTTTACCAAACAGTAAAACTCAAAAATCTTACGGAGTTGTTTACCACGCATCTACCTGCATAGCAGGAGACGCCGGCGGTTAATCGAGCAGCGATATTCTACTAAATTAATATTAAAAATAATGCTAAAAAGTAAAAAGGTTAAGACGCGTATATTATCACGGCAGCCATTCAATATGGAAATCCTTATCCGTATAGTGATTATTAGGGCTCGGGTGTTAACTCGTAATAAGCAATTAAAAATCGAAAAAAAAAACTTGACTAAAAATTAACGCAAACTAGTTATAAAAATAACGAATAAAAAAATTTGAAAAATTAATTTAAATTTAAAAAAGAATCACTTACCTTGTATTTCTCTAGATATGGATAAGTGTCACTGACTCTATATTGTTCGGCGGAATATTTTTATACATAGAAAACGACTCTTTACATCCACTGAATTGATCGGTGCATACTTTACACAAGAAGTTTCAAACTACAACACTAAATTTTAAATTTTGAAGTGGTCGGTATCGGTGTTGAAGGCATACTGACCGTATAGGTACTGCTTGCTATAATAGGTAGACGATAATCTATATTTTTAATATATTTAATAAACAACCCGATAACGAAAACAATAATAAATCTAATATAAACATTTAGTCTGAATTCTGGGTTTTTACGTTTCTTATTAATTCAATTTTTTATTATTACTATTATAATATGATAATTGATAATAAATTTTAAAATTTTACAGCTGAAATAATTGAAAAGGGCAAAAAAAGCATTTATGCATAAAAAAAAAAATAATGAATCGGTTTATTTGGAATCAGAATCAAGTGAAACGAAATTAAGGATAAAAATTAGATTTCTCTCTCATATATAAAAAAGAAGCATATTATATGCTTGAAAATCCGAGTCCTAATGATGATGTATGGTGAATGGTGATGGACTGAGACTCTCATCATCATCATCACTGCTATACGCATAATTTATAACGAACATCACATCATTTATTAACTTCGAACACTATTATTTTACATAAAAAAATATCGATAAAGATAAGCTAATAAATGTAAGTGTTTGAATTGGAAAAAAATTAAAAGGAGATTTAAAAATATAAAACGAATAAATGTGCAAACGTGAAGATTTAAATGTCTTATTGGTTAGGATATAATAATTATTAAAAAGGGCAAAACGCTTAAATCTCTATTCAAGAACTGCGGACAAATTACAATTTAATAAATCTCCATAAATATTTCAGATGCAGGTGCGGAATAACTGTATATTTTCACATTTTCACACCCAACAACGCGAGTGACAATTTTCAGTGGACAAATGATTTATGATTTCTGAAGAAGAATTATTAATGTTTATAATATATTTAATTTTTGAAATTCAATTTTGTTATTGACTATAGTAAATATTAATTCGCTTGTCATTGATTGATTTTATATTGTTTTATTTTTATAATTTTTAATACGTGTGACTATATGAATAAGACAATTATGGTAGTTATGAGAAAAAGACAGAATTGTAATTAATAAGGTACAAATCATGTGCGAGATTCAAGTATTTGTGAATAAGACTACTTAGTCCCCAGATTGTCATTTGAGAAATGATAATCATTTGAGAGTATTTAAAAAATTATCTTTTATAAATTTTTTCAAAACTTTGAATAGTCGTAAACGTGGATGGTATAGTCGTAGCTAAAACAGAAGTTGAAATTTAATATTTACTTTGAGATATCAAATTACCACGTATGCTTAATTGCTATCATATTATGTGAATATAATAATATAGGTATGATATATATAAAAAAAAAAAAACATTTCAAATAAAAAATTTTTTGGTAATGGATTATTGAAATCAAATAATGTATAAAAAAAATATTTTGAAAAACGTTAATACATTTAGAGAAAATGAGTGTTTGGATTTAAAAGAATCACCTTTTTATAGGCAAAATTCACAATTTATTGAAAAACAGTAATTTAATTGAAATTGTATTAGTTTAATTAGTTCTTTTTTCATATTTGTTTGGATCTCATAAAAGGGTAACAGTCAAATATACAACATATAGATAAATTTTTGGTATTATATACTATTATAATTTTTATGATTTAGTATATTATTTGACTAAGGTTATAAGTGTAAATATTTTAAAATTGATCAAATATTTCTGCCCATAAACTTATTTTTTTTTATAATTAAAAATTATAAATTGTTCGATAAAAGAATCATTCAACATATTATAATACAAATTTTAAATAAATTATTAATCGATGTGCAGTATGTCATCAAAAAAAAAAAAAATAAATAAAAATAAAAATAAAAATAAAAAGTAATAATTGAAAAAAGTACATTATACTTCATGTACAAAAATAATTAGGTATTTTAATTCTGTGTGCTTGAGGAAAACAGTTTTAACGATTCGTCGGGAAATAAAATAATAGTTCTTCATAGTATATATTTGATTAAAAGAAAAAAAATAAATATTAATTAATTACCTACCTAAAAGATAAAAAATAAATGTTATTAAATAATATGAATTCTATGTGTAAATATAATTTTGATATATTTGATCTGAGGTAAGAAGTTTTAGTTGTAAAAACAATTATTTTAATGTGGCAAATTGTCATATTTTTTAATTATATGCAAATTACAACAAGTATACTTTATTTAATTAATATCTAAAATATTATAAAAATAATTACTAAAAGACGAAGGGCAAAAGAATATTATTTTAATATCTACAAGTGGTGTGTTTATAATATAGGATGAATTATATTTGTACTTTTTTTTTTTTTTTTTAATTAATTAATTTTAGTTTTGTTTTTATTATGCGTGTATGTAAAAAACATACAAACTAACTTATTAAATAACTCAACTGTATACTTGCTAATTAAAGAAAATATACAATTTACAATCATATACAATTATAATAAAAATATAATACACAATAATCGACCGAACCTATAAAGATAATTTATAAAAACATTTGATTACATACATAATATTATTAATTATTATCAACCAACGATCGACTAATTAATAATAACGATAAAACATAATACAAATTACATATTATTTATTCGTAAAATAATTTCTGTAAGTATTTAAATATTTTATATTTAAAACTAGTACTGATTTTACTTACTTACATAACACAAATTATAACCATATTATATTGTATACATACATTATATAGCAACATAGGTTCGTACTGGTCTGCGGATAACGCGTTTTTATTTCACAACCTTTTTTACTAACCGATGATGGCGTTCAGAGATTTCAAATAAATTTAATCTACTGATAAAATAATAATATTTAGTATAATATTATAGTTGTGAAACGGCCAGCAGATAACAGAATATTTTCAGAATTGACGTCTCTACATATTTCGATTATGTAACGTATGATTACCGAAAATTATGATAACTGATTCTAGAGTTCATGCTTTTTGTGAATATTTATCTGATTCGTTTGTTATTGAAAATTAAATTATTCCGTCGAAAATACGCGGACAAGAGTGAAATGTAATTTTGATTTTCAACAACTGTCATTTAAAGTGAACGAGCACGTTTTTAAGCGTTTAAAATATTTTAAATCCAATTCGATCTCCAAATAAAAACTGAAAAAAAAAAAATAACACGTTTTCGAACATTTTCTTAGTCGAAAGGAAAAGGTCTCGATCGTAATGTCATCGTGCGTGTTCGTGTAGAATAGCTAGGTAAATATGTAATCGTCGAGGAACTACGTACGATATATTATAGCGTTGTATTTATATAGAGGATTTCTAGTCGTATTATTGGTTTCTATTTATACAATTTTACAATTTATATTTTATTCTAATCGTTGACACAACCTACTTCGGTATGGGAAAGTATGGTAAGTATACACACAAATCTGCACAGTATATAAAAATATATAATAATTCTAATACTAACTAAAACGATTTATTTTTATACAAATTATAAATATTATTATTATTATTATACAGGTGCGTTTTGGTACGTCGCGTCCACATACACTTTATAATACTTATATATTCTATCGTAGGTATATCGTTAAAAACGCTAAGTCTGATTCCGCTGCGCCACCAACGTCGCAACGACGATGCCCGCAAATGCAGTTGCAGCGATGCAACACACTATGACGTTGTCGCCGAACGATCGACGGACGTCGTCTCCGGGAAAACCTCATCTATCGTACGCGGTGGTCACCGTCGTCGAGCGTAACCGACGCCGGTCGGATACGACTGCACCGGACGCTGCTGCAGCTGCAGATAACCGGAAGTCGGTGGTCCACCGTCTCGTCGCTGCTGTTGTTCGTACAGGATGTCCCTGACCGCCTGCTGTTCGCGACGCTCCTCTTGCCTGCCGTCAATGCCCAGGCCGATGCGTTCGATCAGCCTTTCGGACTTGTCGCCGTGCAGAGCGATGAACTCGTGTGCCCGACGGCCGCTGACGTTCGGGTCGAACGGCCACGACTGTTGTCTGTGGAAATCGGCCGTGCCCAGCACGTTGTTCTGGATGAGTCCGATGATGCCCCCGTGGACGGCCGGAGCGGTGTGCAGCATCACTGCGACGACGGCAAACGCCTGCGGGATCAACAACGACGACTTCATATAAATATAACGATATTTTATAAAATTATAGTAATAATAATAATATTGAAGTGGCGAAGACATCGCGCATATGTACTTGCATAGTATACGGTGACTAGATATAAAAATTAAAAAAAAAAAAAAATACATTTTATAACTTCTCCTCCGTCGTATTCAATTCTACCAATTTCGCCCGAATCATCAATCATTATTTACCCATATAGGTAAACTTCTTCTATATAAAAACTATAAAAAGTTATAAAAACTAATTATTTAAAATTATAATGTCAACTCGTTTAGTCTTTATTACGATGAAATTATTTTGAAATTAAGTTGAATTCAAAGTAAACTTAAACTAAAGTGTAGATATTTAAATTATTATACCTACCACTCTACTGACCAATTAGAATGCATTTGGTCGAACCATAAAATATAAACAAATAATCAAATTATAAAAAAAATCATAAACATGTGTATTGGCCCTTAATATTTTGAAAAAAAGAGTACGATTTCGTGTACTTAACGCTGTTGTTAAGGACACGCTAGGGCAGGCATAAAAAAGTGTACTATTCTACGAAAAAAAGTACGTTTGGTCACCATAATTATTACGTCATAAAATGGCTATGCGCGCTGCTTGTTATTATTATTATCGCCTCTGTGCTCTATGATTACAATTATTCGAGTCCATTGACCGGGGCGAACCAGTCACGATTGAAGACGAAAGGTCTAAAATTAAAAAAGGCCTACGCGTACCGTACATTATACGTTTGTCAAAAAAAACTCAATGTGCCCTTATATACTTATATCATATAATGCTTAATAATATGCGTAATTATTGATTTATACGTTTCACGTGTACGCATATATTCGTAAAGGAAACAAAAAACACGACAATCGATAAAAATATAGAGATTTTTTTTGACGCGTTATTATGGTAGTATACTTTATGCGTCGAATAAATAGTATATTATATTAATAATCGTCAACAAATACGAGTGAGCGCGATATAACCGGGAAAACGGACTGAAAAGTATGGAAATATGCGCTGAAAAATCATTCGTTGACCCCATTAACTAGTTTGTTTGGTCCGATAGACGATGATTTTCCCATGCGTTAGTTTTTACGAGTAAATTGAGACTAGCTCGTTTGAGACCGATAGTCGAACGAGTTCAATAATCGGTGACTAATATGTATACTATATCGCTAAACGGTTATCAGCTGCTGGGCTCGCAAGTTCGTGTATTCATTGCACATCAAACCTGTCGAGTTGTATATTAAACGCTACCTAGTTAACACGGAAATCCGTTTTGAAATGACTGAAATTTTATTTCATATATTTTCAGATTGTATTAGATCGTTTTCAAAAGCACGGTCGCTCGCGTATATTCGAGTGCACGAACTTATACAAGCCTCGGTGATCGGGTATTACGATAGTCACGACCAATAAGACTTAGGGGGATTGCGGTGTATAAAAAATATAAATCCCCCTTTTTTTTGTTAACTTTGCGTCCCGACAAATCCCAGTAACGAAAAGGTCTTTTTATACGATTATCCAGTTGCATCATGTATCTATACTTTTTCTCTGCCGTTTTTTATTTTAAAATAACGAAAAAAACATATACCCTCACACAACACTATCGACAAACATCCTCAAAACGCAAACGATACTATCGGTAATTTATACGAATTATAGTTCATCAGCTATAGTATAAGTGTGCAGAGAGATTCTATTAGTAATAAACACTAAACATATTTTATTGTTATCCATTGTATCTACCTGGTTTTCAACAACATTTCAAGATAATGAATATTTGTTGTGTTAAAAGAATCTCTCTGAACATATATTTAACGTGGTTGTGTACAATCTGTCCAAAATATAACGAAATAAAACTTCGGCCTAAGCAATACGTGTAGTGATTAAAGCAACACACTGAGTGTATTTTACGGCATCGTACGCGTGGCCTTTTAATAACTAAGGATCGATAATATAATAGAATTTCGAAAAAAAACGTATAATTACATAAAATCGCTTATAAAAAGATAATTAAAAACAATATTAACCTCTATAGTAATTGAAACTTTTTCCAATTATTTCAATTAAAACTATTAGTGAATTCACTAAGCTTTAGAGAACCGTATAGTGTTAACAAACAAGCGAACTGAAATTGATAATTTGTCCATTTTCTGAAAAAAAAAACACTACCAGAATTAATTGAAAATTATACAGTTATTATCGTTTTAATAAATCAAGTTGATTTTTCCGTCGGTACAACTGTGTGCTTGAACATTTTGAAATTGTGATGAAAATAATTGCCCCTTAAAAATAAAGAAACACGTTTTATTTTGTTTCTTAGAAATGTTGTATTATCGATGAATTATCATTAAAAAAAAAACCACGGGTGCAACGACGTAAGATATAGGTACTCTGTTGATAATTGTATACTGTACTTTTGGCCTCGTGCTCAAAATCGATTCAATTATCATCCTATTCAACAGTTTTCAAAAGATATCTTCTACGATAATTAAACGTCACTTCACACACCAATACATCACATCATTACCACCACTGGTTGTTCACACACGTACATAGGTACCTACATAAATTAATCAACTGTAGAATTAATGTCTGCAGAATTTGTAATACATTTACCGAATAAGATTTATGCATAAACTTTACACCTAACCAAAAATAAAAGTTAATTTTTCACAAAATACTATTAACGATATAATATATATATATATATATATGTAACAACTTTTGTCTTGGTCAATATTTTTAGTTTTTTTTTTTTTTTTAATTTGTCAATATTTTATGTAAATATAATATATTGGTTTGAACAAGAATTCTTATTAGTTATTACATAGACAGTAAAGTAATTACATTTCATCAGTTCGTTCTGTTACGCCCCATATATAATGTAAGTATAATAACTAATAACTAATCAGTAGAAATGCATTAATTCACATTTCTACAAACCACCTTATTGTACTCGTACATCAAATTATGTGTTAATAATTATTATTGTCTAAACTTTAAATTAACTGCAATATTATGTAGTCTATATTATATAAGAATACAAAATTTTTCATCAAAATTTCTAATTCGTTTTCCTATCATTTAATAAAACTAATATAATATTAATTATATTAATATAAAATTTATTCAAAACTTTGATCTTAAGAATTTTTCAGTATATATATAACCTAACTGAATTTTTTTCATTAAATGAAACCACCCATTTTTAAGTAGACAATGTTTTTTTTTCTTCTTGATATTTTTGTAATTAAATCGAAATTTGAACTAGTAGTTTTTAATAATACAAAAGAAAATCTAAGTATTAGTTAATAAAATTGTCTTAACTACCTACTTTAAAAGTTTCAAAGATTGCTATTTGAATATATGAATAATTCAACAAAAATAAATAAAGGAAGAAGAATAATCGAGGGTGGTTGTGTTGGCGAATCGCCCAGTATATTATAGTATGTATAGCTAGTAATATAGCATAATTGTATTCATGATAATGTTTACAAATTAATCATCGATGATATACAGTGTTTATGGAATAATTTCAATAAATTTCACACATTAAAATAATTTAGTTTCGGAAAAATTACTTAACTTCAATCAAATTTTTGCGATTTGCAATATTCACAATTCACGTATTTACATTAAATTTACATTTATGTAGTAAATAACAATATAATACTTGAGTATCAAATATTTTTCATCTATGTATCTACTAGGTATAATATGTCTATGCATTATAATTTTTATATTGACATTCCGAATATCATATAAAAGTAAATAAGAAACTAAAAAAAACAACCTTACTGGAGTTGTTGATAAAAGGGTGAATTTTTTCAAAATAAATTACACGATTATAAAATTATTTTTTTACATTTTGATTGTGTTAATTTACACAATTGTAAATGTAAATGTATAATACCTAGAGTTGCGTGTATTAATTTATTTGACTACCTATATAATGCTCTTAAATTAATTTTTATACGTATCATAATTAGTAGTATTTTTTTTTTTACCAAAATCATAACTATAGTTTTCACTATGATTTTATTATTATTATTTACATGTGTATATACTATTTTAATATTATCATTTTATCCGAAAAGTAAATTTTTATTATTTTTATTTATGCGTTTTAAAATATTATTTTATACTTAAAAATTATAATATACAGCAGTCCTATACTGTTAGAGATTTATCATACTATATTATTTATTATGGTTTCTTAGTTTCTTTTATAAATAACATGAGTTTTTTATTCATATATTATGATATGCATTCATTCTTTTTTTGAGCGGGTCACCGAATATTACATTAGAGTTCGATATTATCTTAATGTATACTGCTGTCATCGGATTTCCTATTCCATTGCGTTAGGAAATATTGAACTGCTACAATGAAAATTGTATACACGTGTTTGCATTCAAATCGGTGGGGATGCGCATACAAACGGGAGAACATTGACCTAAGAATTTTTGAAAATAATACTGAAAAACAAAAATAGTGTAAGTGGTAGTTAGTTTTTTTTTTTTTTTTAACCTGTTATGGCGTAATATCAATAACGCTGATAAAAAAAACCGGTTGTTTCAGGTTTAAATTGAATTATTTTAGAGTTCATGGATGTTTCCGAAAAACTCGTACTTGAAACGAAAATATTTCATAGTCTTTTAGGCTGTAACCTATATATAACATGTTATTCTGCAGATATTTCTTTGCAATCGAGTATATAAGAAACAATTTGTTAAGTTATATTACGCCGACAGCAATATGACTAATATGAGATGAGTGGTGACAGTAAATCAACCACTTGCAATAGTGTTTAAGTTGTTTGTTTCTTATCAATATATATATATATATATATTTAAAACCTTTTCCCGTGATGTCATCATTTTCTGAAAGTAATATTCTTAATAGGAAGTTGGTAATCTGTTCTAAGACATTATACAATTTATTGAAAATCAAATACATCGTATTTTGCATCAAAATGTAAGAAAAATTAAATTGTAATTTAATAAATGTCTTGTTAATTATAGTATAGATCTATGAATTATACATTATAATTGAGCATATATTTGCGTCCTGCTGTAGCCTATATTTTAAATCTTAAATAAATTAATTTAAATGTTTAATGGAAATTAATAGATATCTAATTTGACTTTTAAAATATTTAAGCGTAGATTCACCTTCAATATATAGTACGGTAATGTAAGAATAACATTAAATCAGATTTCAAGAACATTTTTTTAGAAAATGTCATTGGTGGTTACAAAGACGATGAATCAGCCTGTGTTCTTTATGTATTTTGTATGTATATATTTATTTATAAAAAAAACTTTATATACATATTAATCAACTGTGTTTAATTATAATTTACATTATATTCATGGGAATTACAATCCAAATACTAACCTTCAAAATTGTTTATAGGTTAATACTTTTATACGCGTTAAATGATCATAAAATTTAGTGCTAAACGGTTAACAATATAACATACGCAGTTTTGCAATTAATACACGTATATTATATAATGTAGCATTAATATTCCTTCTTCAATTGTTTGGAAATTATAAAATTAAACAATATGTTAAATTCTAGAGAAATATTCACAACAAACACATGTATTGATGTACTGATTGAATTAAAAATTGATTTTAATGATATTATATTGCATAATAATTAATAATACTTTTTAGTTATAAATTTGTAATTATACTAAATAGTTAACGTCGATTTTTCCAAAAAAAATACTAAAACATTTAAAATAGCTTTTGTATCTTATTGAACTAAATCCAAAGGAGCTATTAGAAATAGTTTACATAATTATCTACCTACCTATTAAAATTTGAAAGATTAAATACGAACTCGATAATCCAATATATTAATATTATAAACTGTGTCATAATAATATTTAATAAATAATTAAGAATTACTTAATACTTTCTATTTTATGACAACGTTTTGATCGACATTATGATTTAGAACATTCCATTTGTGGGTGTGTGGGTATAGTGGGCACTTTATACCTATTGAACGACATTCAATTCTTAGAACAATTTAATTGTATTAAGTGCCCATTAGTCATTACTAACATAAAACATTCAGTGTTTTTCAGAATAGTAAGATCAAACAGACTGACAAATTATTTTAGAACTGATTGTTATATAGAATACCATTTGAAATAACGTATTTTACGCGTGTAAGATGGGTACGATTTAAAATGTAATTTACCTACTGTTGAAATATGAATGAATCGTTTGCATTTTATACAATCATACTCTTAAATTTAGCTATAAATTTACTTTTTGAGATTTTAAAGATGATTTTATATTAATCATTTACAGTGATAATCCAATACCTAATTTTATATAATAATTCGATGTAATATCAGCATCCGATGGCTTTTAATTAACAGAATATTACCGGCAATCCGTATTTGACAAGAAAACGACTTTTACGAGTATTTGAATATTGTATCTATATACAAGAGTAAAAGATTTCATATAGGTAGGCACATAAAACGCGTAAAACAGTCGGTGTTAAAATTTAATGAAAAATCACATAAATTCGTGAAAAGTGCATTCACGTCGGTGTATTATCTATCGATTTACCTATATTCGACGTGGCATTTCGATCGCGCTTTCGAGGGAAAAAACGAAAATATTAATTTTTTATAAACGGTTTTCGGTAACTTAAATGTGAAAAAAAATATACAGCCTTCCAAACAAAAACCGTGTATCGGACTCACCGTCAGCAGAAGCGTGGTCGGGTGCATCGGAGACGCAGCTGCGGCATGCATGGTGATAATGTACGAGTGTTAAGACGACTGTCCGCACGTGTTCCACTGATACGGACGCGCAAGATAATAATATTACGACGATCTAAAATATCGTGTGCACGGGATCGAGATCGAGAAGAGGGCGCTCGTTCGTAATAATATAATATGGATGGCCGCGCGAATGTGAGCCAGTGGGTCAAGTCGCGGCGACGGCATCGATGACGGTCGATCAGAGGGAGAGAGAGCGAGTGAGATAGAACGATAATAATGACGGTAATAATAATAATAATATTAATATATTACACTCTCGCGGCGACGAAGTTGCGAAACGACTTTATACGACCGACGACCGACCATGTATTTATAACGTTACGCAATTATTGTTGTTTTATTTTTTGTGCTTCGCGTATATTATTTTACACTGTTTAGTAATATTTTGGTATCGTCATTTACCACCGCAGTCGCAGTCGAACGCGCTTATAAGGCTATTCGTGGTTTTCTGTGCGTGTGTGTGTGTTGGAGGGAAGAGGGGCAAAGGCGCGTGTGTATGGTTTGAAAAGGATTTATTGCACACTCGTGTGAGTGCACTCAACGCGAAAATTGCACGCACTGATGATCTTAAAAATATCGTGGGGAGGTGGTGTAAATCAAGAAGGCGCGAGTTGATAACTGACGTATAATTAAGTATCTCATCGCGAATTATTTTAGCGTAGGTACTATAGGTACTTACAATGTTAAAATGCGTTCTCGATGTTCTCGATCGACCGGCTTATTATATTATATTTTGTAAGTACCATATTATAATCTTAAAAGGAAAACTACGTCGTATAGGGATGAATATATTAGTTAGGTCATGAATGAAAATAACTACTTTAATAGTTCTAGACGCACAATGCACTTTTAACGCGTATCCCATTCGAATGTATCACACCGTTTCAGAAGTAGGCATAGAAGTATAATACTTTGACAAATAAAAACGATGGTTATTATAATAATTTTGATTTGTCTGATAAATTTTCAAAACGATAGTGTCTCATCGTCAGATTTGTCTGATAAAATAATCACATGTATGTTTTTTTACATTTTCTTTTTGTACTTATATATGATTATATCCGTACACAAATTGTAAATATAATATCATCAAAGAAAAAAATATAAATTTATAATGTACAATTCTGTTCTACTAAGAATTTACATGATTAAAATCATCTCGTTTGCTATATTATAATTAATTCGTAATCTCGTTGTACAACAATATTATGTGAAATAGTTAAGTGCAGCTGTAGAAGTGGATCGTCATACCTGTGATCATCAATCACATAATTTTCATTAGTATGCGCCGCCAGGCCTGCTTGGTCTGGTAACTAGGTTAAGTCAAACGATGTATGGTGCTAACAAAAAAAAAAAAAAAATGAGNAGGTTAAGTCAAACGATGTATGGTGCTAACAAAAAAAAAAAAAAAAAAATGAGCCTATTTTCGGCTTTTTAATTTTGAACAGTAGTTACAATACAATATAATAATAATATATCTTAAATGATATTATAAATTATTACATGCAGATATTATTGACGAATGACGAGTGCATAACAAATTTCAAGTAACATCGACTTAAATTCAACCTTTTATTAATTGTACATAAAAGAAATGTTTAAGTGTTCACTATACATTTACTCTATCATACATATAATAATAAATACTAATATACCTTTATTATTCGAAACATGTGAAATACTCCATTCATGCGTAAACGTGTCCATTTATGTGCGATGCTCATCTTTAATCTTTTGTAGTATTATGTGACCGTAAAATATTAATTTTCTGAAGTATACGTCTATACAGAGTGATTCTATTTACAAAAAAACACTTATTATTTTGAAGATCATACTCGACGCATTAGTCAATTTTAGATTTAGTTTTTTCGAAAATTATTATTATTTTGAACATTTTTAAAACTGTACAGTTTAAATATTTTATATAATATCTCTATTTCTCCCTCCCACTATGTCTGTCGTTGAAACCACGACTATCCACTTTTGATTTTTAAATTGCATTCTATAATTTTTATTTCATAATATTATAAGTAATTAGATATTTTAGATACTAGTAAATATATAAATTAGGCCACTTCCCAATATTTATCTTAGTGAAATTATAAATAATTAATATGTAAACATAATGGTGGTAAATTGTTATATACGATAAATATACTTAGTTTAAATATTAAATTTCTTATATATTTTAATAATTTGCCAAAAATATATATAAAAAAAAAAAAATACTTTTCTAGACCATACATTTTTTTGTAATAAAAATAACTACCATATAAATTTTACTTACATATCAATATTATATATTAATTTAAAGCGCGTTTTATTGCAACGAAAAAAAAACTGTCAGTCACCGCGTCCACGACTTTTTCCTGACTAATATTTTTGAAATGTGGCTGCAAAAAGTGAAGTAGTTAATACCCTCTACATACATCACTTAATCTTAAAACAAAAAAATAATGATATAGCGTCGTCCAAGAAGCACCCGATGCGCGCAGTAAAGGGCTAGAACCTAACTTTTTATGTAAATATTTCTTATTATTTTCTATTACCGATCGCCGTTAAATATTCGATCAATGGTGAATAGCAATACTCGTATATATGTTTTAAACGGTTTGGGAAAGTGAGAGAACTTTATATAATACGTATTGGGCACGGAATAAATGGGACTCTCGGCGATCGTTTCACGATTATTTTCACGATTTGTCAACGGTCCGTCTGTTCGTCCAACCTATATAGTCATGCAATACTCCATATCGTATTATAGTGTCCCGGAATAATATAGTCTCTATGGATGCGAGCTGCACAATATAATCGATTTTTTGACCAAACAAAAAAAACGCGAATTTATGGTAACAGTGCCTATACATGTATTACAAAAGTAACAGTTTTTTTTTCTGTTACGATGATCGCGTTTTTGAAACGCGCGTCGGGTCGAAACACTTTATTTTTATTTGATATTGTGCACAGTAATTTTTAGGGCATAGAGACCCCAATATCGATTTTGCAATTCTACCGATCCCACCGCGTGTATATATGTAATTTATATACAAACCCTATGGCGGAGTTTGAACTTTCTAAGTTTTAAACGTACGAAAAGTATAAAAAAACTCGTAATTTTCACAATTTTTGAAATACTTACGTACATGTTATTTCATATATTTTAATATATACATATTACATATTGTAATTATATTTATATGTTGTAAATTTCAAATAATTATTGTGTGTGTAAATATAAATATCTGATAATCTTTTTGCTTTTATTTACAAGTTATAAGCGGTAGGTATGGCCAAAAAATGGCAATAAATTACAAAACACTTGTTGTGTGATAATATTTTTCCTTTATATAACGTTTGTATATTCTTCTTGTAGATTGTATGAACTGGAAGAAAATAAAAAAATATTTTGAAAGTAAATATAAAGTACGCATATATATACATCAATTAGGTGTAACTACACGTCTACACGACGAGTTATAACTTATAAGTTATAAGTAGGTATACCTATGAATTATGATTTTAGTATGTGATTGGTCAATAGTATTGACTAAATCTTTTTTTAAAACCATTTTAACTTTCTTAAGAACGTTTGTTTGTTTAATTTTATCCGTCTTTAGTTTTTACAAAGCATTGATACTTATACTCATTGACTGTTAATCATAAACATTATCGGTCGATATTTAGAAAACAAATTAACGCGATTTATGACGGTTGTATGGCTGTGCTGCAACAAACTGTAAAAAATAATATTTCTCATTTTTTTTTTCATTTAAGATTTTAAATGGGTCAAGATTTCAATTCGTTTAAATCATTTAATAACGATATTTGTTATTTTAGATGCCAATAAATGATGATTGTTTGATTTTATAATAATGTGAATTCTATTTCTATTATTATACATTTTGTGGCCACATAACATTAAGCAAAAATGGGAATTTTCGCACAAACCTATTGTGTCTGACAAAATCGATTATGTTTATTTATCATGAATCAAAAACAATTAACAATTTAAGTGCGATTTCACATTAATATGGTCATTATTATTAAAATGCTATTATAACATCGCATGTACATATAGAGACATAAAGTTCTTAGATGTATTATAAAATATAGGTACCTAGTACCTACACTTAATATTTTCTATGTATTCAATACTGAGGTTACTATGTGAATAATGATGACCCCTTACCCAGAACATTAAATACAAATAGCTCGCGTGTTTGTAGTTATATATCACTACGCAAATGTTATGTATATATATAATTTTCAGTGTCTCTTTCAATAAATATTCTAAAATTTATGTCAATATTTTTTCCTAACGCAAACACTGTGCACGTTATATCATAGTTTATAATATTATAACCACGCTGGTATCTATGTACTTACCTATATATAGTATAGCAGGTGATCCATTGAAATTTACCGCACGAAAGCAACCTATATAATATATATACATAGCTCGTTAATGTATAATGCGTTTAACCGAAGTTTAAGGAATTTAATTCGTATAATATAATAATATTTATTTATGGGTATTTACACATTGTGCGTAAATGGAAAATCTGCAGATCTGTAGGTTCGACTGAATTCCGTTGTGTAAAGTAGCCGAAGGTCTTTCGCAAAATCGACAATGACGATGTTATGCGATTGCTGACGCTGACACAGTCACGTATACCTACGTGCATAGATACTTTAATATATTATAAATGTGTATTCAACAAGGACGATCATAGGTGTTGATTTATAATATTATTAATATTATACTCACGTAAAAATATATACTCGTGTATATTTAGGCGTACAACGTTTACAACAATAAAAATGGTGGCGAAACGGACATACAATATTGTTCAGAAGTAAACATAATATTTACCCGTCAACTTCAAATTTAACTCAAATACTTTTGAGGGCCATATACTAACAGAAAATTAACTAACCCAGCTCAGCCTATATTTAATAGTTATAAATAAAAAATATATTCGATTTCAAAGTATATTTAAATTTTCAAGTATTTCTGACTCGGCCGTCAAACGCAGGACCCTTGCTGTTTTTAATAAACTTAGCCTAAAGTATGAACTGTTTAAAAATATTAATCTAAGTTTAAAAATGTATTTCACAAAATAATGGTAGGTACATTAATTCATCTTTGATGAAGTATATCAAATACAATATAATATACATGACATAGAACACATATACATAGTATATACATTGTTCAATTTTATTTAAGCGGATTAATTTATTTTAAAAACAGGTTATTGCTGGCAAATACCATATTTTATATGACTTTTACAAGTCGAGTTTTAAATATTTGCAAAAAAATGATGTATCGTATATTTATGAGAAACGTGAATACGAAAATTGAAATTCTTTGATTTTGAGTTAAGGAAATCCAGACATAATTCAAACATTACAAACACAAATCAGTTTTAATTTTTTAGTGATACACGGTAATACATTTTTTCGACAACCGAGTTAATGACCGAGATAAACACGCGGTGAGACGGCCTTTAATTAAGATTTATTGCGTTTGTATATAGATTCTTTAACAGCGCAAGCATTGGAACCGATGATATAATATCGTTTTGCAACAGTAAGAACTCTAAAGGTGGTCGTGCAATGAAAAGTAATGTTTTTAATTGGGCTCATATTATTATTTTCGAATAAACACAGCTGTGTGGCTATTATTTTTCTACATCGAAATAACAATTTATAATTATTATTAATATGTAATACGCGTCGTCTATTGCAGTTCATGCTCCGGACACGTCAAAACTGGTTATTCGAAAGGAGGTAC
>VUJU01004672.1:0-17432 GCA_009835225.1 Aphis craccivora
TCAATTTTTTAATTGCCCATTCGTGATTCAGCGTCAAGTTTGGACAAGACGTGCTATATATTTTTTTCTACCATTTTAGACATTTTAAATTTATTTTAAACTGCAGATGTCTACGGTTAAACGTTCAAAATAGTACTGACGAAATTTTTATTTGTCTAGCAAAGATGAATAAATATATTTTAACACCGAAAAATCATTCCCTTGACGACAACATTTCTATTGTTTTTATGGCCAGAATATATTTATATGTAAATAGCTAAACACGTGCACTTCGTAGCCCGTTAAAAATGCCAATTCTATAATATGATTCGAACTTTGTTTAAGTTTTTATTTAGTATACGGTTTAACGATGTTCAAAACTTAAATATTTTCATTGACCATTTTGAATCTAAAAAAACTTTAAAATGCTTTCTTATTGCACACTTAATTTGTGGTACGAATAATGTACCGTGTAAATTGCAAGCCTCTATCTATCATTTATCAGGCTCTACGTTTATCAGTCAGTTAGTTAATCAGGTTATATTATAGCCATTAAGCTGGGCGTTGTCCGTAAAACGACTCTGTTACGATTATGCGAGCAGTATTTTATTATCCGGTAGGCAATCCACCTGTTGTGGGTTGTGGACTCCACGATATGTGTGCGTAAGCTTAATAGTTTCTAACCCTTAAGTTTCAAAGTTATATCAATTGTTTTTTTACAACGTAAAATTATAATTTTAATTATTGCTTCTAATCCACATTAGAAGCAATAATGTGCCGTCTCGTGGTTTTTTATTTGGTCGGTATAACAATTTGACTTATGTTTTGACCACTTTATTATTATAACTAATTATTATTCAAAACCAATAGCAACCATTTATAAATAAAAATTTCTATTTTAAATCTCAAAATACTCTCAAAAACCAAAGGCGGTTTGATCCATCCAAATGAATTTGTTTTTAAAATATTGTCAGCCGTTGAAGAATCGCATTTTCAAAGTTTTGTGACAGTAATGATGTCTTTGAGCTTACTTCGAATAATTTCTTTGAGGAATAGGGTCCAATCAAATTTCCATGTCCAGATCACAAAACTGAAGAATTAAAGTTCATTTTATCTGATTACATTGTTATGAGAATGCGTCAGTACACACTTGTCATAATAAAAATCAAAAGAAAAATAATGCTAAAAAGAAAAAAAACATTCAAAACTAGTTAATACATAACATTATTAACATTAATAAAAATAATAAATTATTATACATAAAAGTTATGTACCTATTTATGTATTTTATTTGTTACCTACTTCTGACTTCGTACTTGTGTAAATACATTTTCTCTAGTCTGTACTTCTGTAGCACAGACAACTAAGAAGTAAGAAACTAAGAATTAAGAATTTAGTCATGCCAGTCAGTGGCTATAGCCTTATAGGTATAAAAATAGAAGATAATATAATTTACTTATTGGTTCGTTGTCAGTGGCTTAAAATTAAACCTCCATGCGCGCTAGTAACAGTTAAGCTCCATAACAAGTGATAACACCAGACATTTGAGATCCACCCATAGATAAAAGATAATACCTTATTATTATTATAGTCCGTGATCTAAGGTGACACGGTTATATACTATCTCAAATTGTGGTCCGTGATTACCACGGTTAAAAATAATTTCATCGTTATCTGATAATATTGTTAATATATTCATTATACTATCATTTTTTAATATTTATATTGTAATGACTAGTGGCTGTTGTACCATACAAATAAAACATAATTTAGAATGAAATGAATGGATGTATTGAATCATTGATTTCATATTAAAACTAATAGTCAGCACTTTGTTACTTGTTAGTGTGTAGTACTATTGGCGTTTGCAGTCATACGAAGTGCAGTGGAGAATATACATAACGAATTGCGAAATTAAATTAAATCAAATTTAGTTTTTCTTAGTATATTAGTAGGAAAATGTCTGCAGAAGACGTACTATTCGATATGTTACATTCAGAAATTGTGTCATATTTAGTGTCCAAATCCACCGAGGTAATTATTGTGCACCTAATGGCTAAAAATAACATAATTTAATGCTTTTTATATCAAATTGAATAAAATGTATTTTTGTCTGAATTACTTTAAGTACAAAATTGTTCATATAGGATGAAGACATATCAATATTAGAACACTTGGGTTATTCTTGTGGTTGGCGATTGATAGAAAGGTAAATTTAATGTACTATTTAAAGCTATCAGATTAATGTGAACCATATTTTTGTTTAGAATAACAAAAGAATTGCCGAGGTATAAAGAAGAGCTTGAAGTTTTAAAATTTATATGTACAGACTTTTGGTCTTGTGTGTATAAAAAGCAGGTGGATAATTTACGAACTAATCATCAAGGTGTCTATGTTTTGCATGATAACGAGTTTCGATTTTTCAGCAAACTGTCAAATGGTACACAGTATCTTAAATCTGCACCCAAAGTAAATTGTGTTAAATACACGAACATTTATTGTATTGCTAAAAATTTTTATTTTTGTAATCTTGAATTTTTTTTTTATAGTATGCTACTTTTACATGTGGTCTGATTCGAGGAGCTCTTGAAAATTTTGGAATTTCAAGCATTGTAACAGTTGAAATTATTAGAATGCCATCATGTAAATTCCACATACAAGTACTTCCATCTTCGTCTTAATAATTATAATATTCTTTGTATGTATACGGAAAATGAATTAATGATTAAATTAAATTATCAATTTTATAAAACATTTGCTTTTACTATTTAAAAATTCAATCCAATGATTTTCCAATACTTATAACTTATAATGTAAACAATTATTATACTATTCTATGTAAATTAATAATAATAAATACATTTAATTATTAAAAAGTTAATAACATGTTTTTATGTAATTTATTGTTAAGAGAAATAAAGTATTTTATAAGTCAGAGTTTCTCAAACATTTTTTTCACGGAGTCCTTGATATGCCAAAAAAATTCACAGTGCCCCAAAAACTTGAAATACCAATTTTACAACTCAAACTGAAACAATATTATGGATCAATAAATTACCAATATACAAACTTTATACAATATGAATGTAACTTGCAAAAATTTAACGAATAATAATATATATACTTAATACAGATGTGCCAGCAAAGCCCCTAGATTAGTCTTGCGGAGCGGTTTGAGAACTACTGCAGTAAGTAATTGATACCAAACTTCTATGTTCTATTACAATTTATTAAAATACATATAACTATGCTCAGTGGTGTAGCCAAAGGGCGGCCCTCTCTTTGGCTGTATTTTATATATTATTTTGAAATATTTAAATTTAAATGTAGAAGTTGTCTTATAAATTTTAATTATTTAATTTATTTATTTCTTTTTATTAGTTGTGTAATAGAAAATTTGAGTTAAGAGAGTTTAGCTCTCCCCCATAAAAAATTCTGGTTACGTATCTGACTATGTTAGATTATAATTTACATTAGACAGAAACTATATGGTGGGAACCTTTGTACTGCATACATTTTATTTTACTTCTCATTCTTAATAATAATAATAGTAGTATTAATATACAGATGCAATTGCAGTATTGAATTAATAGTTATTTGTGTATGCTACCATATTTTATTTTAACTTAAAAACATTTTTCAATTATGTTACATAGACACACACTAAAATAATATCATTGATTTTGATTAAATGATTATAGAATAAATATAATTTAATACAATATATTATATTTAATTCTAAATACATAATGACCTTTTTGACTTTAAAGCATAAACAAGTATACTACAAACATTGGTGCAAAAAAAAAAAAATTCAATTTGTGTATAAAGTGAGAACGAGGTATATTGGGTTCATCTAAATATGCTACTAGATTAATGAAAAAAAAGTATAGATTTAGTAAATGACAAATCAAAAATCATATGGTGATATAAATAAAAATTAAATACTAAAAATAAACACCCTCATGTATACTTGCGGTGTCTATATAATTTTGGTGGAGCTGAAGCAGTCAAATCCTTAAAGGGTAAAGGTGGTGTATTTTCAACTCCGTTATTTACTCCTTTTTTTACTCTTTCGTCTTCCATGTTACGCCAAAGCTTACGACGCATATCCGTTTTGGGTGTTTCAATCAGACGATTTTTAATGCACCCCAGTGCTCTCCTATTTTTTTTACTATTATCTTTCATTACTTTAGTATCTGTACTGCTTATTAGGGGTTCAAAATCATTTTCACCAACTGCTGAATGAAATGAATCATCTGTATCACAAGTGTTACTAATTGGTGTTGACATTACTAAACTTCCACATGAAGCATTTTCAAATAATTCATTATTTATTCGTGTCTCTGTAGATATATTTTCTTCGTCAATTATCATTTTTACTACCTGTAATATAAATAAAAACATTAGGTAATTACAAAATGTATACTTGATTAATTTAAGACGCCAAACAAAGGAATAACTTTTTTAAAAGAAATTAGAATTATACAAAAATTTATTTAGTAATATACCTATCTAAGAAACAATATAAGTAAAAAAAAAAATATATCGCATTTTACAAATAGATTTAAGTTACAATGGCAAGGTAATTTTTAAATATCTAAGTGTGAAACTGAAAATATAAAACATGTATAATATAATAAATAAAAAATATTAATTAGGTGCGGTTGTTCCAGTCATAGTAAAAATATTACAAATGATTTAATTAATATTAAAAAGCACTATATTTAAAATAACATAATATAAGAAATAATAGTCAACTTACTCGTAACGGAGTTCTGACAAAATCCACAGTAGGCGATCGCGGATCTGGAATTTCCATTATGTTCGACATGCCTAAATGAAAAGAGCAAATCAATCGAGATGATATACGTTACAATATAATTAATATTCTGTAAACAGCACAATTCTACTATTGACTATTGAGTGTAATTGGTAGGTATCTACCTACTGTGTACCTACTACTAAGTACCTGGATGAAAACGTTCTCAAAATCTCAATCGTGGTCTAGTTCTGTGAATAACGCGCAACCTCTTTTTACACCACTTTTCCAACGGTTAAACGAGCATCAGTATTCAAAAAAATATTCTATAATTACATTTAATTTGTTGGAAATGTTCAATGACGGCATTAACACTATTAAAGATTCAAGATTGAAGCTTTAGAAATGTAGAAAATAAATAATAATTGGCAATTGCGTATTTGCGTTTTAATGTTGTATAGGTATTATCTCAGAATTTTTAACGGACTGTTTGAATAACATAAATTACCAATTTGCGTTGTTACAGTGTAGCCACAATGGAAAATACATTTTTATTGACCGTGTATTGGAATAATTAGGAAAAAAAATAGGATGTCATATCAAAGAACAAACATAATTTACATAATATAGAAATATAGAATAGATATTGTAATTCGTTTATTTGTATTTTTTCAATTTTGTTTCATCCATTCTGATTTCTGAGTTTCTGACCATAGAACACAATGTTTTACGATTCTAATTTCTAAGTTCATACTGCAGGCATGGTTTTAACAACGGAAAATATTATTATAATATATGAGAATCTGACATATTATTATTACTTTGTGCTGACAGCACAGTTTATATTATATATTATTATTATGTATTTATATACAATATATCATACATAAATATATTTATAGATTACCACAGATGTAAAAATTATTATTAATATTTTATTAATTGCTGTTATCACGATACACAGATCCACATTTCAGGAATCTGCAATACACAAATATTGAATATAATAAAATATAAATACATTTTAATATATGAGCAGCTCTGGTCTGAAACTAAGTAGAGCTCGGTTTAATTGTAGGTTGTGATAGTCAAAGGCCGTGGTTGTGAATGTTGTGAATGTTGCGAAGGCGAACTTGCGAGTACCAGTATCTTAAATTTTTTAACG
Organism: Aphis craccivora; assembly: GCA_009835225.1. Taxonomy (NCBI): domain Eukaryota; kingdom Metazoa; phylum Arthropoda; class Insecta; order Hemiptera; family Aphididae; genus Aphis; species Aphis craccivora. The sequence continues at coordinate 5,907 of VUJU01004672.1, forward strand.
TAGCGGTATAATAATACCTATCAGCACATTTTTGATCTCGTATTATCTTAATGGTGAACAGTGATACACTGATACGTCTAATACTATACCTATACTACAGTTGTAGTAAAAGTATTATAGTACTATAGTGAGTTGTACTCTCTGATCACTAAACCCCTTCTTAATTCTTATTTATTTTCCTTTTACTCCCTCCGTCTTCCTTGAAGATCACGTCGATCACAATAAAACTGAACATGATTTATCATATTGTGTACTATGTATATTGTACACGTATTACGCGGCAGTGAGCTGATCGTAAACAAAACGATGACAATAGATGGAATGTCAGACCAAGGCGTCCGCGAAGAGGTCTTCGTGCACCCCTAATCCCTATCAACGTACACCATCGGTATTCGGTCCAAGGTCGTCTGGAAACTATAAATCATCCCCTGAACGTGTACTGAGTAGTCCCGCGATTTCTTTTTTGGTTAAAAATCCGATTCTGTCGTTTTTATTTTCCTCGGACGAGCGAACGGGTAGGTCATAAATCCATATCTCCTCTTAAAAAACGCTGTACACCGGTAATCAATCGACGTGTACACAATGGCAATGTTAGAAACAACTGTTACGAAATTGTTGCATGGTGAAGCTTTGGACGAAAACTACGAGTTGTGTGACTTTACGTTGGCTGATCAAAATGAAGCTTGTGGTAATAACATGGTTTAGTAGTATTTTATAATTTAAAATTATTATTATTGATACAATGTTAAAATCATACGTAAAACACTAAAGGGTTAGGGTTTCACTATGCTATAATTTTAAACGTAATTAAAATGATTTCTGGCAAACTCAGTGATGCATTGAACTACTTTTTGGCGAGGAGTAAAATGTATACAACAGGCACCCACTTTACCTTCCTAGTGGTATTTAATATTTCTTTAATAAAACTTTTTATTTACATAAAAAAACATATATTTGTAGAGATATTCGTATATATACCTATTTAATTAGTTTTTTTTTTAAATACAACACTAACAAGGTTTTATGCTTAAAGTTACATAAATAAGACATATATATTTTTATGATACACATAGGTATTTTGTAACAGGTAGAACCACTCACTCCTAAAAATGTTGAAATAGCAATTGCTCTAAAATAATACCTATGCAGCGCCACTGGACTAACTTATACTATACAACGGGGGTGGCCAAATTGCAGCTCGCGTATTATTATAAAATCAAAATTTACTTACTATTGCAATAAAATTTAATTTTTTTATAAGCGTTTAATAAAATTTATCAAATTATATAAAATGTATTTATAAATATTTTGGCTCTTGACATAATTGTATTTGTCCATGTGACTCGCAAACACATTCATGTTTTTGCCACCCCGGCTATATAATATGTTATTTAAATATACTTTTCATTAAAATCCTCAAACTTTTAATCTTTTAGTGGCTAAGGGTGTAACACCCATTGGACCTTCTGACTATGTACCAGTTACAAAAAGTACAGTTACATATATTGTGCTAGTAGTACTGGTCAACAGTGAAGATGAAGTACTCATGATGCAAGAAGCAAAAAGTACTTGTGCTGGTCAGTGGTATTTACCAGCGGGTCGCGTTGAACCTGGAGAAAATTTACATGTCAGTTGTACATTAAAGAGTATGATTAGACATTCAAACATTAACTAAATTACAAATATTTTACTAATAATAGGATGCCGTTAAAAGAGAATGCTTAGAAGAAACAGGATTAGAAATGGAACTTATTACATTGTTGTCCGTAGAAGCTGCATCTAAAGCTTGGTTTCGATTTATTTTTACTGGAAATGTTATTGGTGGTTGTTTGAAAACACCAGCTCAAGCTGATAGTGAATCTCTACAAGCCAAATGGATTAAAAATATTTCTGAAGTATGACCATCTACTGCTGAATATAAATGTTTAATGAATAATTATCGTATTTGTTCAACTTTAGGTCACTCTTCGTTCCAATGATATTATACCATTGATTGAATGTGGTCGAGCTTTTCATAATGCAGCTAAAAAAAACAAGATTCGAAATGATTGGCACCATAACCTTTTGCCTGTTATTAAACCACATAAAAAACTTTTGTTACGTCTTCTTATCTGTGCTAGACAAAAAACTAGGCAAGTTAAATTTACAAATTGTAGTATACACCTATTTAATCGTTATTTATTTATTTCAGTGCTAAATTATATGTGCTTATGTCAGAAAAAACCCAAGCCCATTTTCCAATGTGTGAAATAAACCATAATAGGAATTTACATTCGACATTACGCAAGTTTATGACTGTAATTGCACACATTTTGTTATATGAACAGTTATTTATTATAATATTTTTAGGAAATATTTGGTGCTGATGTAGCTCTGCATAAACCTCATGGAGTATTAAGCATTGAACATTGCGGTCAACCAGAAGGTTCTAATGATGGTCTATGTTTATCATTATTAGTTACTTTCCAAAAGACATTGGAAGATGTATTCCCTATCGGTAAGTATAGTTGGATGGCCATATCCACAGAATGTGCAAAATTAATTGCATTAAGAACAATACGTAACATGACTGTTCCTCTTAAAGTTATATGTTAAACAGTTAATTTAGCCATACATATTATTTTTATGCTCATCAAACTACAAATGTGCTATATTATATCAATATTGATATGCATAGAATTATAGAAAAGTAATCATATATATATTATTATTTTTTAAAGTTTAATAAAAATGATTTTTTGATAATTTTATTTCTTATTATAATCAATTATTATTAAACATAAATCACAATAATTCGTTAAACTTGTCCACCTCTTAATTTCCGTCCTTTTTTACTAAATTTCTTCAATTTTTTACTTTGAGTTGCAACTTTAGGTTTTTTAACTGCTGGTCCATTTTTATCTTCATCACTCTTCCTTTTAATTTTCCTCTCTGCATATGTTTTCTTCAAACCTTTCATCTTTCTTGTCTGCAGAGTGTTTACATCCTGTTTAGTCATATGCAGACGTCCCAATTTAGATCCGAAATTATCACGACGTACACTCTTGATCTTTTTACCCTAAATAATAAATATAAAAGTATAAATTTAAATATATAATTAAATGCAAACTATAGATTTGAGTAATTTCTCAAAAAACATTCATACCTTAATGTTAGGTCTTTTGCATGCAGTTTTAAATAAGTCAGCACTAGCCATATGATCTCTTCTAACAACAAAATCAACAGATGGCCCAACTTCATGGAGTTCAACACGTGGAGTTTTTAAACTGGTTTTCGATAAAACTGTCCTATGGGAAGTATTAAAAAAAAAAAACATAAGTATTATATTTTATTAATAGAGAACTGTATCAAAATTACCTATAAGAACGTAATAGGATTTTACTATCAACTGCTGTGAAAGACATGACATGTTCAATACCGTTTGGTCTTATTTGTTTGAGTGGTTGTCTTTGAAACATATCGATGAATAAATTACGTATACGTTTTAGCTGCTGATCACTGTCAAATTGTTCACCCAAGAAAACCAAAACTGGTTTTACACCAGCTGAGATTTCAGATAAGCCTTTAAATTCGCTACACCCTTTGTATGACTCAATACCCAATTCAAACATGTCTAATATGTGTTGGTCATAAGTGCGACCTGTGAAACAAATAATTATGTTATTATATTTATTCACTAAAAAGTAATGGTTGAATTAGATGTATAAAATATTAAAACAACTTAAATAAAATGTTTTAGAATTGTTTTCTCAAATGTCACAACTGGGCACAAAGGTACAATTGCACAAAAATCAGTTACACATCACTCATCTCCAATCTCTCTCTCTCTCTCAAATAGATCGCCATGGAGAAAAATAAATCACTTTTCAAACATAAAATTGTCATTTGCTCTTTTCGCTACCACTCCTAAAGAAAAACTTCTGGCTAGCCATTAAACCAACATATTCAAACCCCACCACAAACTCTCACAAGACGCTCTTCACCTATTACTAGGGGAACAATTAATTTCATCATCACTACCAATGGCATTGCAAGCATCACCTACCTCACCCAAAAAAGTCCTCTCGGTTGTTAAAAAACCATTATTTTTCTCACTTATATTTTTAATACTATTTTTCGTTTATCCTATTTCCCAACCACCTAGAAATCAACGATGATAATAATAATACCAAAACCAGGTCAACCATTTGATATTCCAGAGTCTTAAAACCTCTGACACCCCCTTATCAGGACCTATGCCAATAACACTGCAGTACTTTTTTCCAGCCACGACCTCTTCAAAGCAAATTTCCAACTACAAAACCACTTGAGCAACCTATCCCATCCCATTGGTTCAATAAAAAAAAAAAAATTCAACAATTCCAAATCAACTCATGTCACATTTGCACTCCACCTCGGAGTCTCCCGTTTTTCAATGTAATAATACCTCAGACTAGTAAAATAAAATACCTCGATCTAATGCTTAACAAAAGACTCACCTGTGGCTCACACCTTAAAAATAAACACCAACAACTGAACAGCCACCTACATATTCTAAGTCTCTGAGACCACTCTTAAAATCAAAAATGAACATCTTTAAGGCTTTAATAGTCTGCTATTATGTAAAAGCTTTTTAACCAAACCAGCTAATACAAGAACTATCCAAGCTTTCCAAAAGATTTGCTAACGAATGACTGTCAATGCCCTTTAGTACATTACCAATGCTAGAGTTCACAATGAGCTGAAAATCACTAATATTAAACAAACAGCTGCCACATTCTATAGCAAGGGTGGCCAGCGAGAAGAGACTCACGAGCCACCAAATATATTAATAAATATGGAAGAGCCAATATATATATGTATAAAAAAATGTCATATTATTATATTAAAATACATACTCATATAAAAAAAAAATTTTGTAAAAATGTTACGATACGATGAAAGAGCCGCAAAAGTCTATGACACGAGCCGCATGCGGCTCGCGAAACGCGGTTTGGCCACCCCTGTTCTATAGTCAACTATAGCCTCATCACTCAACTTCACTCAAAATATCTTCTAGGAAACCCACCCAGATGCTTCAAATGTAACTGGCCCATAGACTTACACAATCTCTGAAGCATACCTTTAAGTAAATCACTCGAGCTCAGGCGCTTCTAATGAAAAGTGCCTTCAAGTCTCTCACCGCCCTTCCTCATACATTATATAGCTGAACATTTTACTTATTGTGCACCTTAGTACAGATTGTAAAAGTTTATTAGAATAAACGATAAAAAAGGAACTGTTTTTAATAAACAGAAATGATCCAAGTTATGTTGAAATTACATTGTATATATCCCATTGAGATAATTTTAAAACTTGCAATTCTGTTTTGACACTACCTACTTAGTGCCAAATAAACAGTCCAAGTACCTAAATTATTTATTTTTTTTATAAGTAGCTAAAAGTTGTTTGATCATAGGTTAACATAATATGCATAATTTAAAATACATATTTATAGAATATTCACATGAATAACCATTTAAGAGTGGCATCGATTTATTAAAAGTTATTATATATAAGCCCCAAAGTAAGAATCACAAAATAGGTAAATTAACGTGTTAGCGTCATTGGCAATATTTTATGAAGACAATTAGATATTTTTAAATATATATTCAGTAGATCACTAAGTAATTATCACTTACCAAGTACTAAATTGTTTGGTCTTTTCTTATTGTGTGACGAGAAAAAAAATAAAGATGAATCATGTTTCTGCAATAATTTTTCAATTTGCACTGCGTCTTCAAATGGTAAAATATCATTTTTTTGAGTTAACATGACAGCATCTGGTTTTTTGAGTTTCAACTGTTGAAAATTACTAATAAATTAAACCGCAATTCATTCTTTGATTTAAACTTACCAAATCTTTCATGCAGCTGCTAACTAGTAAAGATGATTTACGGCCAGGAATAAATACACAGTGTTTTGTGTTCTCCACAATTTTGGGTTCTTTTTTTAATAAAATTCTTTTGCCTCGTTTTGTCCTAGGTTTCCTATAAAAATACGATTTCAATTAAGAACAATAATTTAATAATTTAGTAAAATACATACACAACTCTTTGAATAACGGCCATTTTAAGAAAATAAAACAAATTTACGACCAAATTAGTTACAAAATTAAAATTGAAAATAAGTATATTTTTTAATAATACTATTAAATAAATTAAAAATAATAATTAATAATAATAAGACCTCACGTGTTTTATTAGTATTCATTATCAGTAATAAAATAGTACTTGATATTAATGATAACATAATATAAGATGGAAGTATGGTACGATATTGATAAAATACAGTCACAGACTTCTATTATACTATTATATATGTACTATATAGACATATTCTGTGAATACAGTTAATTCAATGGCGAATTTTCAAATTCAAATAAACTGACTTCTAAACTATAATAGGTATAATTATGTAATATATAATTTGTTCTTTGCACGGTTATCTACACCGTAAGATAACCGTGGTTCTTAGATATTGATTTAAATGATTTAATGCTTGATATTTTATTTGAAACAATGAAACATCGCAGAGGCCCAAATCTAGGGAGCAGGAGAGGGGCAAGAGGGCAACTGCACCCCTTCATACTGCTGTCTCATAATGTAAATTATAATTTCTATTTTTATTTGATACATTTTATTATTATTTATATATTACCTATATATAAGTGAGCACAGTGAATTTTTTTTTTATAATAGGTGGATCGTGGGTATTGAATACTTTTGTTTTTCTCCCCCATAATTTGAATCCCTGGAAACATGTCGATTTAGTTTATGAATCCACTATACCACTACCACGGTTAGGTACTTAGGTATATACATTAAACATTAGTCGGTTTTAAATGTTTATTGAATTAATTTCTTTCATAATCAAAATGCATTTTAAAACTTTTTAGAAACCAATAATATGTGTATAAAATTAGATCAGAGACCTTTACAGGTAAAGTGTACGGAACTCCTCCATTGACATCCACCATAGGTAACATTTTAAGAAGAGGAGGGGAATAAAAAAATCTTAAATTTCAGCTAAAAAGATGTAATATAATTTCAACATATAAAAATATAAATAGGTACCTAGGTTTCTAGGTAATATGCTAAATAATAATTAAAATAGATAATTAAAATTTGTTTTGGTATAATATATTATAATTAATTTAAATAAATTTAAAAAAATAGAATATAATATATTAAATTACCTAGTAATTAATACCTATTATTTATTAAGGAGTAAGTGCTTCGTCTTCCTCCAAATGGGTGCCCATGAATTTCTTTGATTCTTTCAAAATTGATTTTCGTTTAAGATTTTAAGTAAGTACCTAATTTTTAAATATAATTTATAATATAGGTACCACAGTATTGTATCAAGGTGGAAAAATGAGCGAAAGGAAACTAACCAAATACAACTTATTCCCTGAATACTTTTTTATTTTTATTTTAAAATTATTAATTAATTCATTATTTTATAATTGTCTTTATGTTTCTCTACAATGTTTACTTATTTAGAGCATCTAGTAAAATATTTAAAAAATAAAACTAATTTGTAACTACTAACTTGGAAGAAACAATTTTAAATTTAATTAAACTTGCCTAGACTAAAAACACAAAATAATACCTTTAATATTGATTAAATCAATTGTTATAAAACTTAAACAAAGTATACGTTCCTACTAAGCAGATTATTAAAATTCTATAAAATCAATTCAAATCAAGTCGTTGATACATTTCGTTCGCTCACAGGAAAATTAAATACTGCTATAGGCGCCTATAGCATCACACTATAAAGAGAACAGTTGGCTACTTTACTATAAACATTATGTATTAGATTCTGAACGGAGTAATGAATGTATTGATTTTACAATGATGTGTGTGTTTTTTTTTGTGTCTGTGTACAGCATAACTAGTCGAAATAATGCTTTAATTTCAAACATTGGGGGTGGTTTCTGATGACAAAGTAAGGATGTGAGGTCAAAAGTAAACATTTTCCAACAGTTTTCAAAAAAATACCGGATAAACGGAAATTTTTACACAAAACCAGTTTTCGACCAAATCAATTTAAAGTTTAAACTTAAAAACTAATCACTGTAAATACTTGAATTTTTCACCAAATGTTTATGTTAGTGTTATTTATATACAGTTAAATTTTTTTGATTTTTTTGGAGTTATTTATAGACCACTGAAATTTTCGATTTTTATTGAGAAATTGTTTTTTTAAGTGTCGATTAAATTTTTTTGGCACAATCAAAATACTTGAAAATTTAATACAAAGTTCCTTATAAGTTATTCTTATAGTTATTAAAAAATTATAAGAATACATAGGCACAATTTTTTTGCCAAATGTTTATGTCAGTGTTATCTATATACAGTTTAATTTTCAAAATATTTTGACTTTTTTTGAGTTATTTATAGACCATAGAAATATGAGTAGCTAAGAGTTGAAAATTTAATTCAAGATTTTTCATAAATTTAGTTTACAATAATTATAAAATAACTTAAATTTTGGTGTATTCAGGCTATTAAAACATAAACTACCTTTTTCACCAACCACTGGAAATTATATCCTAGGTTGACAAATCATCTTCGTTAAGAATGTTTTTCGTATACAATGATAACTATCAATAGGTTCAAATTCAACCCTCCTATAATATTATATAATAGTGTTCCACATGGCACCTAATGTACAGCAGAGCGGTACCTATTTACCCACTTTTTTTTACTTGTAGTAATACTATTTACCGATAATTTGTATGTTATAAATAGTTAAAATATCTTCAAATTGTAGTAAGAAAAAAAAAAAGGAAGACTAAAAGTATATTATTAATTATTCAATGATACTACTGAATACTGATACTAGTAAATATGAATAGACTATATGAATATACATATTATGGTGAATTTTTAATTTTTAATGCTCAGGATTTTTTTAATATGTAATTTCAATGTGTGGTACTTGCGTCTAGCAGTACGCACGAAGGCAAGGTTGTGTAAACAATTCATCCCCGGAGTTTCAAACGGGGAAAAAAATAAAGGTTTTATAATATATTTTACATATTTATATTTATTATACGTCTCATAAACAATAATTTGTATAATTATAAGTACATACATTGATACATTATAATTTATATTATAATATATATTATACATACCTATCCAAAGTTTTTCATAATAATTTGAAGAAAAATAAACATTTTGTATATAATGTAAAATAATAATATCATCACAATAAAAAATATTAAGGAATGCGTTTAATATTTAATAAAAGTATTGATTTAAATTATGTCATAAAATTTTTCTTAACATATCTATTATATATTTTTTTAAACTGCTTTTCGTTCACTTTATTTTTATTCTTCTTCGTTTTTTTTAAATAATTTAAATATAGAAAATGGCAATTAATACTACATTCAAATTTGAACGTTTCTTCGTTGTTTTCTTGGCTTATCCAAGTACTTACCACTCTTGGTATAGTTTGAATATAACTTATCACATTATTGTAAGCTGAATGTGCTATTCCGTCAAGGCACACCTCTACGTCCGAATCTGTTTCTTCGACAAATGCCAAATTGTTTTTGTCCAAATGCTTTCTAAATAAACAATATTACAATACAAACATTTAATACGTATAAAACAAAAGAAAATGTTATCATCATCCCCCTCCGTTACATCAGCCTCTGAGGACTGGGTAATTATTGAATTATTGCTCGCCTGGAATTTAGCACGAAATCCGTGCAGGGTATTTCGTCGTCATTACCGAATCCGTTGTTCGCATAACCCCGTCGTCGGTGTTCGTAATCCTCATCATTGTCTTCGTCACCTTCGATACCGCCGCCCTCGCCGTAGTCACCGCGGTGGTGGTACCTCGAAAACCATTCGAAGGTTTCGGGTTCCAGCAGTGCCTCCAGTCGCGAGTCCGGAAGTCCCAGGGTGCGGGCGAAAAAAGTTTTGCATACCTTCACCTTGATGTCGCCGCCGTCGTCGCTGTTGCCAACCACGTCCAGCCAGAACTCGGCCGTCTGTTCAATGATGTCGTCATCAGTGTCCACCGTCCGGTGCTTGAGCTCGATGGACGCGCACAGGTACAGGTTCTGCGCAACACGCGTTTCCGGCACGTTGCGAAACGCGTCATACGCCGCACGACGTCCGGTCGCAGTTACCACCAACCAACAATCGAGATCGCAGTCCTCGTCACATTCCGCGTCCAACATCTCATCGTAAGACGCCACCAGACTCGGGTCGAACAGCACCGGATCCGGTGCGCCTTCAATGTAATTCAAATAATATTATATTCACAACAATATTATGGTATAATGTAAACACTAAACATTGGCATGTTGTATATTGACTTTATATTTGTACAATTATTATATTATATTACCTATTGTCAATTATTTTAAAAATAAATAAATAAATTGTAATTATGTGTCATGAAAATTTGTACGTATTTAGTGGGGGGATGGGGTAAATGCTTTACAACCTTCTATATATCTATCCCATTTTTTTAGGTATAAATATATTATTATAGGTATAATAAATTGGGAAGGAATATTTTATTATTTTCTAGACCAGCGGTTCCCAAGACGGTCGATTAGTGCTTACGTCATACACGTTCTTATCATACGTACAAATCTTATCAATGGATCCGTTGGATCCAAACATAGACTATAAATACATATTATAAGTCTATGGATCCAAACAAAGACTATTACAATGTAATGCTTAAATTAATATTTTTTAAATTTTTTAATATTTTACAAATTATTTACACGTTGTTAGCAGAATTGATTAATTCTTAAGGTGTGTGTGTACTAATGCACTGTGCATAGTTAGTTTAATGAAAAATCGCGTAAATTGAAAGTTTAAACTACAATTTTATTCAAATTTTCTAAAAATATATGCTTTTAATATAGTACGAAATATTTGTTTGGATCCAATTGGGACATTTGATAAGGATTTATAACATTTGTGACGTAACACTAATCGCCCGTAGTCCCAACCCATGGTCTCGAGCAGCATGGTATTGGCAATTGGCATACTCTTTGCAGAATAGTACATAGTATTCTATGGTACTGGGCAGTGGGCCGTAAACCATATACCTAATGATAAATAATATTATTATATGTACCATGTATTTTTGTTATAATAATATTTAATCAATATTAACTACAGTGTACAATTAATGGTACCTATGGAACTTTTGAATGTATTTTCAAAGATTTTTTTACAAAATTGGTGGTCCGCACAACTAAAAAGATTGGGAACCCATATAATAGGCGTGTTTAGACACTAGACCTTGCCCAAGGGGCCAAGGGGCCATAGCTCCCTTTTTTGGACAATTTTTTTTAATTCATGGTGCCACCTGAAATCGCAGAAGGTGCAAGTGCATACCCTATACCCCTCATGGACACGCCTATCCTAACCTAACCTATCCCAGGGAAACACTGTTATAGACAATTTTAAGTGTTTTAGAAACTATTTAATATAATATTATGTACTTTGTACTCGTATA
>VUJU01004674.1:0-17429 GCA_009835225.1 Aphis craccivora
AAAATAAAACAGAAAAACCAATGGATCAGAATAATTACATTTAAATTTGAAAGTATATTTAATTATATAATTGATAATGAATTATTTATTTATTTTAGATTATTGATAATAGATAGTTTTAAATTTAATCATAATTATTAATAATAATAATATTAATATAACAATTTTAAATACTAGTTAAATATTTTAGAATATTATTTAGTTTACATAAAAATAAATTTTTTATTAAACACTATTATATGGTTTAATTTTAAGTTGTCTAAAATTCATTTTATTTACATTTTTAGTAGAAGTTTTAATTCTTTTCTTTTTTATTATTCTTTAAGTTGTCTAAAAAATTTTTTATTGATAATAAACAATGTAATATTTTTATTTTATATACAAACACTGTTCAGTGTGGCTTAAAAGTTTAGGTATAGATTAGGTATACTCTTTAAGTGGAAAATGTTATCTCATGGATTTTTAAGATATCAGATTTTAATTTTTTTATTTAACTCTTTAAGTGTGTGAAAAATAACAAATATATATAAAGTAGATAAAAAAAAGAATAATTTTGTTTTAGATCGAGAAATGTTAGTCCTAAGCTGATTTAAATAATTTATTAGATATCTTTATATATTTATACTTATACTTTATATATATAGATTTATCATATAAGAAAAATCTTATGAATATGATTTTCGGTATATTATTACACGATGTACAGGTTTTAAAGTTTAATTGGTAAAAATATTACATACAATTGTTATACGGCGTGTTATATATGCAATATAGGTACATAACCGCGTTGAAAATAATTTTAATAGTATAATGCTAATTTGTTATTGAATCGTTTTTATTATAACTTCTAGAAATTTTATTTATAAAAAAATAACAGTTAAGTTCCAGATATCAAATCTGGAAAAAAAGTAATCTTATTAAATTTAATTTTTGAATTTTAATGAAATATAATATGTGTATGGTTAAACCTTTGGTTCTTAAAAGTTTTAATATTATTATCATTTCTTTACATTTTTTATTCACACTATTAGTAAATTGATAAATAAATAAAAATAATAATTTATTTACATTACAATTCATTATACCTATGATATTTTATTTACTAATATTTTCAAACATTTATTAAAATAAACTATATGAAATGCAACTCATTTGTATTTAAAACAAATATATTATATGTTTTAAAATATAAGCCGTAACAGAAGTATGAAACAATTTTTTTTATGATTATATTATATAGTTTAAATCATTGTTAATTTTTAACCAAATATTTAACTATAAATAAAATAAAATTACATAGGTAGTATTATATTTTAGGTTATGACTTTACTTTTTTCCACGTGTACTTCGATATTATTACCGATATATTAAAATAGTAGCTTTCAAAATACAGTATCCGTCTATTTTATGACTCACTAAAATAGATAACTGCAACGCTATAATAAAAAAATATAGTTTTATGTATATATTATAGTCTGTGGTGTTTGATAAGGGATTCGTGGAGTTTCTGGTATTGAAGGGAGGTGTTGGTGGCAATTGTGGCATCAACAATATTGAACGCCCGACATAACCCCTGAAATCTGTCACTGGCAACACCAATACAACGACAGACCGGTTGACTAACCGTTTCTTGTTTGTTTGATTATTCTGCTGTCCTCCATATCTCATGATTTCCCGATAAAAACAACCGTATCCGCCTATTCCTTATTCAGTGCTGGTTTAAGGTATTCAAAAGCAGGATGATGTTAAATATTTATGCAAAAACTAGGAACTATTAATAAAAAGTATTTTTCATTAAGTTTTATTACCGAGTTATAAATTCATATATTAGTACATAGAGAAAATTGTATAAATAACCTTTAAATTAATTGAAAAAATATTCTATTACTATCAATACTTGTAAAATATTGTACAATTGAACTTATAAATATACTTATTTATAAGTATATTACTGTTTTGCGTTTGAAGTTCAATTATTGACAAAAATTCGTTAAAATCATTAATATTTGAAAATTATTTTGAAGGTATAATTCATAAAATTTTTTGTATAAGTAGTTATAGCTAAGAATTGATATTTTAATACAAGATTTTACATAAAATTGGCTTAAAATTATAAAAGATTATAATTATTATAAAAGGACATAATCTTTGGTATATTCAGGTCATTAAAACATAAACTACCTTTTTCACCACACAATTTAAAATATATATCCTAGGCTGACAAATCATGTCCATTTAAAATCGTTTTTCGTTTACAATGATACCTATCATTGGATTTAAATTTAACACATAAATAATAGTGACCAATTTTACAGCAGAGCGATATCCACTTGACCACGTTTTATATATAAATAAAAGTGTGTATGTAAATAAGAAGAGTTGTTGATGAATGATTTAGCTCACTAATGCCCATTAAGCCAAAAATGATTAAAATAATCCAGTGTTATCAAATTTACTTATTGTGCTTCTTATATAGATTGTAAAATTTACAAACTTTTTTAATAAGTTTTTTAAATACCTAATTATATATATATATATAAAATACTTTTAAAGTTGTTAGTATTATAAATTGTTATGTCATTTATTTAACATTAGTAAAATGATACAAACACTATAAAATATAAATATAGATAGTTAAAGAAAGTATTTTAAGATTATTTTATTTATTACATTAAACGATGTGTTATTTTAATAATTTAACTCAAATAAACTTCATTTTTAGAAAAAATATATAAATTAATTAACACCATGTGTAATTAATTACCAAACAAGATGACTATTATATTATTATCTTTATTTTCAAAATGTGTTTGTTTTCATGTAGTAAAATCACATTGTTCTGTTGAAAGTAAATAATTATTAGGATAATATTATTATTATGCGACTTAAATACAAAACATGTAATCACGTTGATGTTCAAAATGTGTGTGTGTGTGTGTGTATGTGTAGTATACAATATGTTAATATATTATGTGCGTTGTTATTCGATTATAATTATATAGGGGCATAGAGTAGATGGGGATGGTGATAAAAGTTTAGCGTCGCCGGCAGGTCGTTTCTTGCGGCGTCGGTGTGTCGCCCGCGATGCCGCCGTTGCCTCCAAAGGATGATGAATCGCATAACTTCCCCTTCCATCGATATCGTCCTATCGTCGTATTTCTTTATTTTTTTTTTTTTTTTTTACGTCGTAAATATACATCTTTTTCTTATCATTATTTCCATAGTATGGAACTATGGAATTACAAAATAAGAATCAGAGGTCTATATTATATGTCTCTCACAAGACACAACCGTGCATTAAAGAGTGCACTTGTATATGAGATATATATGTCATGTATAGCAGTGATGTATATTTTTTTACCCAGATCATAGAAGTATAATATTATAACGTTGTGACACTATGTGAACTATCTCTGAATTATAATATTATATGGTAATATGCACATTTTTAGAAAAATCAATATTGAAATAATCGCGTTTCTCCGATTGTCAGCCCGTATAGTAACAATCGAAACGCTATGCTATATTACATTTACTATGAAATACAAAATAATAAACGTCACCTTTCTGTCTTTTGCGCTGACATCGATTACACTATATAACGACAAAAAATCAAATAAAATAAATAAATACCACCAGTACAGAAAATACTGCTGTATATACGCTACGTTTGCGTTCTCGATTTGAGTGTCGCTTCCTAAGTTTTTTCTCCGACATTTCATTACTAAAAGTTTTTTTTATTTTCCGAAAATCTATACGCATACAATGCATAGCATACACATAGTATTGTTCATTCGTCCCGAGCGTTTTGGTATTTTCCAATTTTCTGATACATTTAACGTTCCGTCCGCCTGTACGCGCGCGCGTGTGTGTGTGTGTGTCACACACTAAAGGCATCGAGCAATTTGTTTCACCTCCAACGCTTTATAGTCTCAGGATCGCGTACATGTATATATGTTATTTGAACACACATATTATACGCCTAGATAGTTTAGTGTGCAACGTATAATAACTAATGTGAGTGTAAAAGCATGTCCAGGCCTGGTGAGCGGGGCATGTGCAAGCCGTGCAATTGCAGCATAGGACTTTGTGATGAAAATGCATTAAAAACCTTATAGATTTAAAATTAAAATTGGATAAGCCTCACGATATACGTGTACCCGTCGTTTATACAGCGGGTACACGTATAATATACCATAATTTAGCACCTACACGTTCGAACCGTGTGGAAGTGTTTTATTTGGATCTTTAATATAAAAACGTTTTTGTTAATACGGTGCAGTGGCGTAACTATATATAAGAGAGATTAGGGGCCGAGGTTGCACCAGGGTACAGACGTTTAAGGGGCCTTTTTTGAGCATGATTTTTTCCATTTTAATGTTACATATTTTTTTTTTATTTTTTTTTAAATAATTCAATACAACACGCTTATTCAAATTTAATTTTAATTTAATGAAAAATGTCAATAATTTGTTATGTTGTAGACCGTATGAGTGTAAATATTAAATTATCAATGAAATGTTTATGTGAGCGATCTTTGCGGGTGATATAACTCTTATGACTGCTGGTGTTTGTCAAACATCAATTGTATTTCTAGGATTTATTTATTTTTAGATCGGCCATGTAACAGTTATAATATTATGTACCTAATACTATATTATAATAAAATATATTTATTCAATGATACGAGTATATTATTGTATATGTATACAATTATTACTTTTTCGTATTTAATGTTATTACAAAAAATGATAGGTACGTAAATATGCACTATAATTTCAGTAAGTGGGAAATACACCCTTTATAGACTTCTTGGATACTAATTTTGATAAGGGATGTAACCAGTGGATCCCCGCTAAAAAATGTCTTTCCTGATCCAAAATTCTTAAGTTTATGACTGGTACAGTAATTTGCGTAATCTAGGAGTCAATTAATTTTCCCTCATATCTGTTTTAAGCATAAATATGTTGAATATTTAACATTTATAGATACTGAGTGGAACATAATGAATGTATGGTTTTCACAATTACGTATGTATTTTATGTGTTTATACATAAAAAGTTGTCGTAACATATTTTAAATAGAAAATTAAATCTAAATTTTTTTTATAAATGGCAATAAAAAATGATTAGCTAAGTAAAAATGTTTGAAATTATATAGTCTAACATTGTTTTATAAGCGTTTAAAATTTTAAAAATTATTTAGTAGTTAAAATTCATTAAAAAAATATTTTTCTATTATTTTAAATATTTTATAAAAGGTTTTTTTTTATAAGTTTTTCAACTTATAATAAAAAAATTATCGAAAATTAAATTAATTTTTTATGGCTCATATATTATGAACATTTTAAGCTGTTCATATTTTTATTTTTTATGACATTGAATATTCATTTGTAAAATAACTAGGTAGGTACATCTCCTTTTAACGATATTTGTTTTTTTTTTTTTTTGTAACTCGACAATAAATAACTATATTTGATATTTTCACAAATTTAATGTTTATATGAAAATTTTCATATGAATATTTTTTAAAATCTATTTTTATTTTTATTGACATTTAAATTTTTATAAAAGATTAAAAGTTTTTATTTGGTTTTGTAATTTAATACAAAACCGCATAAGTTGTACTCATAAGTATAAAAAAATATTCAAAATACACACAATTTATTTTCATAAGCATTTTAAGTTCAAATGTTGATAAAATTCATTAAAATCATAAAAATGTAACACAAGTACTCATAAGCAACTTATATTAATACTAAAAAATCTAAAAACTTAATAAATATTAATACATAATGTATTTTTATAAATATTTCAAGTTCAAATTTAGACAAAATTACATTTATTTTTTAAACTACGAATAACGATATTTATATTTTTTTTAAGAATAGTATACTTTTCATAAACTATGATTTATCATTGAATTCTTTTTTAATGCACTAATCACAGTAATTTAATAGAAATCTACCATATAGCAAAATATTACGCAGTTTTATTAAGCATTATGCATCACTGTTTGAGAATTAATATTATTTTTCTGTTTATGGTTTGAGTAATTATTAATTTGTCATTAAAATATTAAAACTTTAATAGATTCACTTTAAGTTTTGCTCATTTTAATAAGGACAGTAGTACAGTACTAATTTGATGTATTTTCATTAATTTTAAAAATGTTTTGTAGATACTTCAAGGGTATATATTTCATATTTAATGTATACATAAATAGATTTAAATTAAATCTAAGTCGCGCACAGAGGTATTTTGAGAGCACGTGCAACTATAATAAAAGTTACTCACACACCCATTTTTTATTTATACAAAACGTTCTTTTGAACTTTTGTCTGTAACTGTAATTAACTCTTAAAATAACTAGAAATAATAATTAATATACTGGTATAGGTATAATGTTTGTGTTATATTATTGTAACAATAATATTGTTATTTGCTTACCCTAGTCCATAATGTTTGGTATCTAAATTATCCAACTATATACCCACCTACCCACCCATACACACACCATCACGAAAGCACATGCAGTTGCACCACTTCCTAACTTGTCTGGGCGCCAATGAAAAATAAATAAATACCATTTAATATTAATTTATTGCTTAATGATAAGATTGGAGTTCGCAAAAATATTTTAGGTACAGTAAGCAAATAAAATGTATTTTACTTAGCACTTTCTGAAATATTACTTTAAGGTATACTACTAAATAGTATCATCAATAGTAATTTGAGGACTGTATAATTAACAATGCCTATAATACGTATATATCTATATTATATATCTCCTCAGAGAACACTCATTCGAAGCATCAACAAATGTCAATTTATTTTGCGACGTTGAAAAATATTAGCATTTCGTGTATTGTATGCACCTTAATATATTTAGACTATACAGTAATGTTATTATAGATAATAAACAATGAGAGCTTTGTTTCTTTCTATTATAAGAGGATAATAAAGTCTTGTATTATTTTTGTGTTTTGATGTTTTATAATTTCGACGGAAATCAAAAAATCTTTATGGTATATACACTATACAGCCATATAGATGATTGTTCCTTCCTTTGTTCCTGTATATTTAAAAACAATTGGCCCGTTTTCATTAAAAGTTATATCAATAGATTTCTTGAGACTCGGGGATGGTGTGTGGTTTCGTTATTTATCCGCTATAGTTCGTTATAGATTGATTCGTGCATTAACGTTGTTTTAACTTATATGAAAATCGAACATTTTTTGTTTGTATATAGGGTTGCAATAGGTCATAGTCGTCATAGATAATAATATAGCTATTAAAATTGGATATAATTTTACGTTTTTTATTATATTTTATCATTGATTCTAAAAAGGCCATACTATATGAATGTGAAATTGAGTAATCATTATTATTTTCAAGAGGTAAAGTGTATGGTTGATCTTTATTCTTTATATACTAAAGAAATTGTAAACTAATGTTGACAAAAAGCATTTGATAATATTTCAACTAAAACGAAACAGAAACGATAAATAAAATAAACAAATTGTTTGAAATTAGATAGACGACTAATTCATATAATATTAGTTCGGTTATATTTTATTGACGTACAAGAAAATCTAGAGTTTTTAACCATTTGCCACATGTATTATTTAGAATTCCTGATGTACGGCTGAGGTTTATTGAATCAAAAATACTCTATCGGTTTTAACGATTCGAGTAAGGTTAAACCAGTTTTTTTTTCAGGGGTGGCTTAACAGATATTAATAATATTAAAATTATATAACCGTGTATTTATTTATTTCTGCTTACGATCGGTTATACGTAAGAAAATTACTAATTACTAATAATATTACTAGCCGCACTGAATGTGCAGGATTGCCCGTACCAAAATGATAAACAATTAAGAAAAGACATTGAAACATAAAAACAATTTTAGATAAATCATCCGAGTGGATGTAAATAAAAAAAAAAAAAAAAAACGCTAAGGGGTTGGTTAGCGGAGCAAACAGGAACAGAACAAGTACCCTCCCTAATATACAATATAATATATTATATCGTATAGTTTTTTCGGGGAAAATCGTTTTTTTTTCTCTCGTACTGTTTCGTCAAATTTAGGTTGGCCCTTAGCCACGCTACAAACGCCACCCGTAATAATACGAGTGACGATGCCGGATGACTGCAGTATTATAATGAAAATATTGTAGTAAAACAATATAGATAATATTATATAGTGCACGGTATTATATTTTAAACGGCGCACATAAAGCGACCGATTGTTGTTCGCCGTCTGCAGCAATAACGCGGGCCTGATTTGATTCCGGTTCACTAGATTATAATATTGTGGACGAGCACCACACCACGCTGCTCTTGCACGCACGACGCGTCGCAGTATTATTAACAAACAAAACAAACAATAAACACATAATTCACAAACGACTCGTGATGCGATGACGATAACGCCGCGCGTCCCGTCTCCTCGGTCGACAATAATGAGCACCGCCGCCGACATCGGCGCTAATTGTTTTTTAATTACCTAACGTGTGCTGCGCCGTGTCTCTGTGTAAAATATACGCTAGCGGCGCTGTTCGACCCGCCGCCAATATTATTATAATATACAGCGTGCGTAGGCGCGATCGGCCTAAGTATTTTGTTGGGTGCACTCGATAACCCCCTTCCCCTCTCGAAAAAAAAAATAAATATTGATTAAAAATAGTGGTAACAATATAGTATTATTGATGATGTACAAATTATTGTTTTTTTTTTTTTACATATCTATTGTATATAACAAGTTCTATCAGCAGCTATTATGCAAACGGATCATCTGTGTTTTAATATTACATGATACTGGTCGAAACATACCCAACGATTCTTATTATCATTAGAATGTATATATATATACATATATATATATACAATACATCATGATTAATACTGTTCCTTCCAAGAGAAAAAAAATCTCAAAATTTCGAATCATTGTTTGATATTTTACATCGAGTTTTTAAATTTCAAAATTTGAGAAAAAAAAATCGTAGGTATTTACCTACTCGATTTGGAAAGACTAGGAATAGTTTTT
Organism: Aphis craccivora; assembly: GCA_009835225.1. Classification (NCBI taxonomy): domain Eukaryota; kingdom Metazoa; phylum Arthropoda; class Insecta; order Hemiptera; family Aphididae; genus Aphis; species Aphis craccivora. Next base: position 9,052 of record VUJU01004674.1, read on the forward strand.
TAGACCCACCTCCCTATTATTATTTATGCCAACGTGTTTATAGATGTAAATACACAATATCATACTTTATCGTATTATTGTACGTTATGCCCACGCTATACATGTACATCGTACTATGTCGCATATACCTATATCTATCGTGTACGTATATATAGTATATATATATATACTTATATACCTACTATATACCTATGTATATAAAAGCACGCATTGTGTACAATAGCGGAAAAGTAGTTATATTATTTATCGATTTGATTACATTAACAATTAACGGTGGCCGTATATAGTTAATGTATGACATGTCCGCGAAATCGAGTGCGAGAGTTTAAAACGGTTTAACCGAGTTAAATTTATGATACATTCGTTTAATATGTATAACGTTAAACGACGAAACGGCACACACACACACACACACACACACGCGCGCGCGCATAGAACCAACGTGCGTATATATGCATAATTATTTACGGTTTATGCAAAGTAATTTATATAAGTAACGGTCATTTATAATACGGTGCAGTTACGGGGAATAATACCGTTTATTATGGTATCGGTGAAGTGTAGTATGGCAACAACAACAACAACAACAACAACGGCGGCGGCGGCGGCGGTAACAGTAGTAGCAGTATAAGTGTAATATAGTATAATATATTATAATATTGTTATTATGTAGTTTATTTCACGACTGTAATAATATAATATAATATAATATTGTAGCGGTTAGGGTTTCGGGCCGGAGGAGCAGCTCTATATAATAACATAATATTATTATCGCACACGCGCGGCAGTAAGTAATAATATTCTGTCCGAAAGCCAAGACTCCGCCGCCTCCGCCGCCGCCGCGTTAGGCCGTCGCCACCTATACAATATAATAACAGTATTATTATTGTTTATTCGTCTCTCGTACCGTGGAATACAACTCCGCGGATATCGTGCGAGACGTAAACGGCGATCGTTTCTCGATTAATCTCGGATCGGCGCGTCGTCGCGCACAGACGGGCGGGGGTGTGGGGGTCGTCGTTATTGTTATATTGTTATCATTATTGTCGCTACTATTATTTGGTGTCGTCGATCGTTCTTCGGCGGAGATTAACGGACGTTGCACCTGCAGCGGCGTGGCGGGACCGGACCGGACCGGACCGCGGGCCAGCGATCGGCACCGGAAGAGCGTCGCGCCGACGACCACCGCGCGGCCGTTACGTTTCCACCAAGCCGGCGGCCGAAGCGCCCCCGTTCGCGGCGCTGGGTACACGCCGACGACTGGCGGCGGTGCGCGCGTGTTGCCGGTCGCCGGGCGGGCGGGTAGGCGGCAACATCGGTTCGGTTGTGTGGGTCCGTCGTGGTGTCGTCGTCAGTTCCCTCCAATCGTCGGTCCGCCGAGTCGTCCTGCACGGGGTGCTCGCTGCCGCTCCGGCCCTGCGGCGCACGACGACGTTTCGTCTTCACGTCACGACATTGCAGCGCTATTATATACACGACCGTCACTCATTGGTACCTATAATATAATTATTATAATATCGTCTTCGCATCATCGTAATGTTTCGCACGATTTTTTAACGTAATTTATATAATATATTATGTTATACCTAATTTTTGTTTATTATTATTATAATTTATTGTTGTTATTGTTATTAAATCATCACGCGGGAGATCCATTTTTTTAAGATTTTTTTTTTTTTATTTTCTCGGCGAAATTTAACGACAACATAAAAATATAATACATCTCGCGTGATGCGTTCAAATCGTAACGTATTATTATTATACGCGTATATAATATTATTACGCTGCGTGCGATTGAAAATTATTCAAACGATTTTGTCGTTTCTCGAAGTCTTGATAAAAAAAAAAGTCCCATGTGGTTTTAGATTTTGCCGCGGAACGTGGCGATGACGGCCACCGAGCTGGCGGATGACAGTGTCGAGAGATCGCGCGAGTTGGACGTCAGTTATGGATGGCACGGCAGTCTCTGTTAAAGTGAGTAATATATTTTTAACATATAGTATTAGTATACCTGCTCGTAGTGAAATATCATATTAAAACTATATTGTTGTTATATTTACCGTACCTACGCATAAATGTAATAATTAAGATATTATAATTATAATAATTATTATTATTATTTACTTATGGTTAGTTCATATAATATTAATGTATGCAATTGATTATCTACACGATTGTCTACACGCACGTGTACATAAAAACAAAATATAGTTTCTCTGTTTTTAATATTTTTAAATTCAGTAATGTGTGTAAACCGTTACATCGTTGATGACGACGTTTACTGCCGGCTCGCAAAGACTTCCTTCGCCGGCTAACTATTGCTACGTGTTGTACCTTATATTATATACTTACACGTAAAAAAATAATAATAATAAAAACTTTTTTTTTTATTATTATTTTTCTTTTAAACTTTTTTTCCTCTTTTATTTCTTTACTATTACTATTATCGTTGCAAAGACGGAAACACGCAGTAGAGATTCGCACTTGTTATTATTACTACTGTATTTCCCGCTGCATCTCCTACCGTTTATATATAATATATATATTATATACGTATACGTGTGTGTGTGTGTATAAATAGATATATATAATATATATATATATGTATAATATAAGCACACTCTCCCACAAAAAGAAAAAAAGAGAGAAAGAAATAAAAATCAAAAGTTAAATAAATAAAAGGAGGCTAGCGACGTATTCGTATTACAGCTACTATATTATTCTCTTTTGTAGTATTCCCGGTCTCGACATCGCAACGTCCGGGACGTGGCTATTACTAGCTACCTTATAATAAAATAACGGTGGAGGAGGTCAATATAATATTTTATTTGTGATAGTATAAATAAATACCTAGTAACAACGTCAGCCCCCATAGACAATATAATATAGTTATAAATTTATAATATTTGAATACCATAATTTAACTCTCCTCGTTCCGTCTCTTGAACATTTTTAACGGTGGTCTGTAATAATATAATGATACAGTGTAATATTTTTATTATTATTATCAATGTCAATCGCTATTATACGTGTATAGGACGAACTAGATTTAATACGTTAATATATTTTTTCTTAGAGCTATATACATCTTCATTATATGTATGTGTATATAAAATATATATACATATATAGGTATAGCATTAGGTGTATAAATGCAAAACTTGACGACACAAGTAAAATATTAAAATGCTTGAGATAGTAATTCTTTATGCTTTTTGAGGTAACAAAGTTTTTAATGAAATAAGTATAATTGTATTGTTCAGAACACAAATTCATTAAGTCGGTTAATAAGAAACAAATTGTTTGGATATTAGGAGTTAAATTACATTTTTTTATTATAACAACAATGATGTAAATTTTGTTTTATAATGTTATTAATGTATTAAACAATGTGATGATACACATAAATTAACATATATTTTGTTAAAGCGATTATTTTATGTCATACAAATGTAAATCTCCATTGAAATGTATTAAAAGTTATATAACTCGTGATGATGTTTTTATAGTGATAGTAAATATATAATTTTGTTATTTTTTTTATTATTTAGTGTACAGAATAGTATAAAATTAGATAAAATATATTTTAAAGAATAAATACGTACGCGGTAAGCTGGTTAAGTAATAAAATAAAAATTTGTTTGGAAACAAGAATAAATAGAATATCTTTTGTTCAGACCAATTTTAGATTTACATTCACATATGTATTTTAATTTTTACAACTATGGAATCCCCTATTTGATTAAAAATTTACGATTCGATTATATTTTCCATTGTTTCGTTGAATGATCACTTTTTTTGTTTAGTTGTAAAATAATTAAGTACGATGTTGTACATAATATTTATTTTGCGTTATATATTTTGAATTAGTTTTGTTACTTATATATTATGTATATATATGTAGTTGGCAATGAATTTACCTATATTAGTAGTTAAAATAATTAGTAAACTTATATATTACAAAATGTATCGTTTTGTTTAAAACTCGGATTTATTACGTTCTGGACCTGGAGTTCATTCATCGCTAATATTATAGTAGTAGAATGATAAAATAGCTAAAATAGTTAAGTGATTATTATAAAATTAATTTTTTTTTTTAATCTAGTTTAGAATTTCATCACATTTTAGATTCTAAGTGGAGAGATAATTGTACTAGTTTTATAACGACGTGGTGTTACAATAAATATTTGCAAAACTCTTAATTTTCAACTTTGAGGTTGTTTTTAGATAGAAAATTGGTTCTAGATTGTACTTTAAACACGTTAAAATTTAAAATTCCCTGAAATTCTCAAAATATCCAGGAAAAACAAAAACAAAATATACTAACAAATATTAAATTTGAACCACAATTATTGAAATGAAAGATTGATTATGTAATTCAGAATTTAGTTTACATTAAAAAGTGGTTAATTTCTTTTTTAAAGGAGATCTCAGTTATATTTGTTCATTTGTTTATTGGATATTTTTACCAGTACTAATTTAAAATTATAAAATAAGTAATAAATACAATCAATAGTCATGACACTGAGTTAATCATTCGGAGATTTCTTAAATTTTTCTGAGCTTTCAAAAACAAGAAAAAAATGAATAATGATATAGGTATTATATTATTTTAAAATCAATATTTCAATCATAGTATATAATGATATAATGTACATATTATATTATAACTGACCAATAAGAAAATAACTAATAAATAAATCAAATAATAGTAAGTAATAACATAAATTATTTCCGTGTCTTCGTTTTGATAAATTCCTAATTGAATAATGTCATCTGTCCTGTTTTCTATACTTCTGTAATACTAAGTATAACTTAAATAGTACAAATTATCTTGATCATATACTATAATCAATAATAGGGCGGCGTATTTAAAATTAAAATTTAATTGGTTAAAATAATTTATCACAAGACAGAAGTTATAATAGAAACGCCTTATTGTCATATTGAATTCCCAATATTCTCAATTCTTATTTCTTAATAATAACACTGTATCTTGATATAAATATCTATGTATATTAACTTTATGTAAGACTATCAATTTTTATAACATGAGTGGCGGGTGCTATATGCTAGTATTAACTATTTTTCTCAAAAATCGAAAAATATAACAATGCCATGTGTCCGGACTTAGGCACGAGAAAAAAACTTTCTCACTCGAATAACTGTTATTTGGCGTTAATGTTACCTTCACGGTCCCATTGCTTGTATTCCTCTTTCAGTTTTACTTTTCACCACACCCTCTGGACTATATAAGACCTACTATGCTACTGCTACTATGTTTACGATTATTATTTTACTGCCGTCGCTGTACTGTTGTTAGTACTTTTTTTTACTACTGCCGTCATTGTTATTATTATATTATGGCTTTTTGCTTTGCCACCGTTAACTCTCCCTCCAATCCAGTTTTAGTTGACGTGCAAAGAAATATATACATTTAACATTTATACATATATACACAAAATCAACAGATTACCTTTATTCTAAAACTTCTATTATTAATTTTATTTTTTTTTTTTTAATTAAATCAATTAGTATTAATATTAGGTATAACTATTAATATTTAATTATTAATTATAGATGAAAAAAAATATCACACTAATTCATACGTTTATATTGAAGTATACGTAACATGGCGATGTCGGTATAAAGTTATATGGATTTAGTATATAGTCGTTATATGCCTGTTACATAGTAGCATAATAATATAACGATAATAATTACGAGTATCAACCGCATAATCCACGACGCGCGCATATACTCTCAAGGGGCCATCACTAATATTATTTACCTTATTTTATAGTTGTTGTTATTATATATAATAATATACATTAAATACAATAGCAGAGTCAGCGGATGGAGAGAAAACCAGCTCGCGTAGTAGTGGAATTTTGGTGGTATCATACATAGTACCTGTGTATACGAGGTAGCGACCGCAGCAACGAATATAATAATAAAAGTAATCCTATACAGTGTTGTCCCGAAGATAAAATTTGGGAGGTGAAAACGCACAAAATTACATTATTTGGGAGTTTAATACATACATTAACTAAATATACTTATAACCAGTCACGTTCAATCGAACGACGTGTTAAATATTACTACTGCTATAGTTTATATTTTATTAAACTCTGCTTGTAAGAAAACTTTTACAGATTACGTATTTACCAACGAAAGAATCATTTATAAATAAATTGAAATATTTAATAAACTATATATTGTTTTAGTATTCGTACATTTTATTAAAATATTTATAAGGAAATATAATTATAATTATTTGTTGTAGAAGACGCGTAGGTAGGTATTTAAACATTACAACAATTTTAAATCCCGAATAAATATTGATGAACATCATAATTTCAAACAAAAAGAGACTTAGCTGCAATAACACAGTTGTTTTTCGGTAACTATAGATACTATAACTGTTCTACACCAATTTATATTTTATTGTATATAAATATATAATATATAAAATATGATATATTATTATAAAAATTAAATTATTCAATAACTATCGTTTATTTTGATAAAATACCTTATCATCATGACGGAATACATAATATATATATATATAAATAACAAATGTATGATAAAGTTGCAAAATATATTTATTTGGTTAAGCGTATTTTATATCTCTATATTTAAAATAAAAATTATAATAACCGGTTAAAACTTTAAAAGGTTAAAATCTTTTTGCGATTATTGTTCTATTACACTACATATGGTTTTAGGCCCTCGTTAGATTATTTAAGTGAACCACATAAATGGATGTGAATAATTATCATATTAACTACGATTAATTTATAATTTGTACTCTAATAACAATAATAATAGGAATTTATAGCAGTCTTTTTCTATTTTCTTAAAAATAATTTAAATTTACTAAATAATTTTTATTGTTAAATTTATAAAGGTAGGTAGTATAATATAAATAAAAATGTTTAAGTCTTTGTAACTTTGTTTAGTTTGCATTTATTTTTATATACTTTAAATATCTATAATAAATTCATAATCATTTTCCACTAAGTTTGGTTAGTCTTTATAAAACAAAGTAAAGTTTACTATTTTATAAATTTCAGAACAATATATCTATTAGGGGTTTTTAATGAAAAATTATGGGATAAGAAAATTTTAAAACAATTTTATATTTTTCCATAAAATGTGTTTACAAATACGGAACATTTAACGACCTGGTGGAAAATTTATAGGAAAGCGCATACACAGTTTTTTTTGTAAGTTTCTACGATTGTGTACCTCAGTTTTACCAAAAGTCAAAGAAATGTAATAAAGACGACATTATGTTTCTAGAACATTCGTCTACGTGGGGTATTTTTAGAAAAAACAAAAAAACCATTATAAAACCAATGTATTGGAATAGAATAGAATATAATAAATTATTGTATATTATTTATTTAAACTTGCAATGAATTTAATTTAATACAATAAGTCAGTTCAGTTCTATCAAGGTAGAAATAAAAATAATTGTATAAAAATGGTTTAGTTCTCTTTTGTTCAATCTATATTAAGTTATGGTTAAGTTATGGTATAATAGTAGTCTGAAGAGGAACTTATAATATACTATTTGATTAACTTTGAGGTTAAAATACACACATTAACTAAAATTATACTTAAGAAGTCTATGTATTACCCAACAAACAATTTATATAAGCATTTTAATGTTCTTTATTTAAAAACTATTGATTATAAAATGCAATTTAATATATTATTTTAAAAGAAGATTTTAGTCTATTTATAACACAACACGAATATATTATAAGTTTAAAAAATAATAGTAATTTAAATATTACCTATAAAAGTTAACAAACAATTTCGAAAGATGAACACAATATGCATGTGAGAATAGATCTTTGTAGAAAACTATTAAATATTGATTAGAAAAAATTTAAAAATGAAAAAATGATGCTCACAAATTACATAAAAAAATTAAACTTTGATAATATTTCCGTATAATTAATGATGTTAACCTACATATATTATTTTTTGTATTAGTTTTATATTTTTTTTTTCTGAAAATTAAGTTATTCATATTTAACCTCTTATTTGTCTTTATTTAAAATCACTCATTCTAAACACAAGCTGCGCTTATTGGAGGGGAATTATGTATGTTTATTTTATGTTTTTATTTATTGTTAAATATTATTATTAATTCGGTTCTGACAAGGTAAAAATAAAAATAATTGTACAACGTGCGTTGTATATTATATTCATATATGAACATAGGTAATCGTATATATTGTTATTAAAGTCGTCACCTTTACGCCCCCTTCTTGTATCTCGAAATGGGGTATCATAACTGACAAGTATAACAATAATGACGTGATGATCATAATATACAACTCATACCTTCATACACACAC
>VUJU01004675.1:0-17426 GCA_009835225.1 Aphis craccivora
ATTGTGCACATTTTATTTAATAAATAACTCCTACGCAAATTTTAAGTACAATGTTTAATATACAATTTTATTTTATTACAATTGGGTACGCTAATATACCAAGTTAATTGTTATTTATTATTAATGTTATTCAATGAGTAATGCGACTATAATTATTATTAGTTAATTAGTCGCATTTCTGTGGAGCCGCCGAGCCGCATTATTATTTACTAAAAGCCAACTATAAACAACTAATCTAAGTATTATTCAGTATTTTACAGTATTATTATGTACAAAAAACTTTAACATTTTAATTTATTATTATTATTATTAATTATTTATATAATTTTGTTCAGCTGAATTATTAACACGTAGTCGACATAAGAAACATTGCGCTGGTGGCCGGTGTCGGCACGTATTCTAAAAATTAGTTATTAACGTAAATGTCTCATATCTTTTTCTGGGATTGTTTGATAATTGATTGTAATATTTTATACAGTATTAATTTTTGCTTTACATTTCGAATTAAATGGTATATTTCAATATTTGGTTTTGGTTTTGGTCTAAAAATACATCTGTTATTTCAATTTTTCCCGGAATGTAAATAGGGAACTCTAGTGATTTTATTATTATTAATTTAATACCAACATACAATATTATACTGGATATTATTATCGTCTATACTAAATAGAATTTAATTAAATCTAGAAGATTTTAATTAAAATATTATTTATAAGTTATAATATATATTTTATAGTTTCTTCAATGATATTATACATGTATCTATGCAGCAATTTATCGACAATATAAAATTAAACTACTTATTAAAATAGTATAATATATTAAATAATATTATTATAATTATAAAGTATAAGAAAAAATATATTGCGTAGGTTCTAAAATAATATACTGAGTGACAGGGTGTAACAGAAATATAATATGACAAATAACATAATACACAACAATATAGTACAATTATAGTCGACCGGGCGGAAATTCGTTGCGGCGACGCGGTAACCGGCAACAGCACGACGAATAGGCTGCATTGAACGTGTTAAAATATTATACTTTTAATTAACCTGTTTTTTCTTTTCGAATCTAATATCAAGCATCGGTGAATTCTTTTCAGTGATGATCGGAATTTCATTAAATAATCTAAAAATAAAAAAATTAAGATAGAGAGAAATATATTTATATACCTACCTAACAAGTAACAAGTAACAATACTAATATAGTAATATTAGTAAACGAAAATGGTTAACGAACAAAGAGTACTAGTGGACTAGGTACTGGAGTCGGCGGAGTACCTATCTAAATTTATGTTAACGGAGTAAACATTTTCAATTTTAGTTATAGCGATATAAATGATATAATTTTTTTCAGTTTTCGATATTCTATTTTTTTTTTATATATAAAATACGTACAAAATACACGGTTTATCATTTTTAAATAAATAAAATAAAAATACTATTTCATTCTAACACGGTTTATCTTGAAAATATGTCTCGATTATGCTCCACTATTATTCATTTACGTGATATATTAGTCTAGTTGATGCCTAATATAGTTACACTCGAATACCCGATGTAACAAAATACTATTATTAGTTATTACAAAATATGAACTCATTTTCTAAAAACAGATTTATTGTGCCGTCGCTACAGTCTTTTAGAGAAGATACGTCTGCTTCTATGTTACCTCGATGACCGTGAATTGCAGTAGGACCAATAATATTTACAACTTATTTTCTATTTCGCTAAGATAATCGCTGACCGCTGTCCAGTTTGTCACCATCTCTCGTTTAATAATTAGACGATTTCTAAAATAAAATTAGGTATCAGTTGACAATGCGTAGACGTGCAGTAGTGTTTTTTTTACAGAACCTCCGTCTAACATCATTCATCCACTAGATGTCTGCCATAAAAAAAAATGTGCACATTCGCATTCGCTACTATCTAGTGATGGACCATCACTAACAAATCACTCCGCTTTTCCGAACTCTTATAACGGCGAATTTCATTTTTGATTTTATAAAATAAGAATAAAATGTTAGCATTGCGAAAAAAATACGTAGACTGATACACAAACACAGCCGAACACGTAATCAACTGACTGTAAATAGGTATAGACAGATCGTGCGCAATATTATAATCAGATATATATATACGTACACGTATATGGAATTTACAGTAAATAAGATACTAGATAGTAATTCTGATCCAATATAGAGGTATATGATAATGATCTCAATATTACTTTTTAGTGATGGCGAATGTGTCAGCAACGATATGTAATAAATGGTATAGCTATAGTGACGCCTATAATGATTTTATATAATATCAACAAGTGAAAAAAAAAGTGAAAACCCAAAATGAAATTGTTTACATCTTGTATGTTAATTACCTACCTATTAAAATGTTATTTTAATAATTATTCTTGTTCTCGTATAGCAAAGAAAATTTATCACGGCTCACGGGTAGGTACATTTGAGTTAAAATGTTTGCCAAAACGAATTTTTCAACCATCCGTGTATTTTTAAAATAATAGCAGCTGTAATAAAATAGTGACACCAACGCATATTGAGTATATTCATACATTTTATTACAATATTGAATATTCATTCGTACACTTCGTCCGTTTGTTTATCTTTATTAGATTATCTTTCAAAAATAAGGTTTTTCATTGTTGATCAAAAATCAGTGAACGAATCATTTGTATCTACTGTCTAAACGAGTAATTCGTTTCGAATTCAATAATAGACTCCCTGCAGGTTAATAAGTGGTTTTAATTCAATTACTGAATGATATAAAATGTTTCAACAGTTCCAACTCGTTTAAAAGCTAACCTAACATTTATAGGTTCTTAATATAATATGTAAAAACCATAATAAAATATAAAATATATTTCAAAATGTAGGAATATCAACTAAGTCATAAAAATAATATCTGTTATTGATTGGTTATAAACGTATAAATGTATACACATAAATAAATTGAAAATAATTATACACATATGACATTATTGATATTTGGAACAATATTTCAAATCTATTAATAGGTAATTTATAAAATTATACATAACATTCTTCATTAAAATATTTTTTAATTTATTTAAATAAAAAATATATTATATAACCATACATCAACAAATGTTTAAGTATTTCTATACAACTAGATATAAAAAAATAAAATAAATATTAATTCTTCTTAATTTTAAATTTCTAAGTATCAAAAGATGTTTTCCACACATACACATAACGATCTTTACCAGTAGTAGCAATCATACTTCCGTCATTAGAAACATCTATATTTAACAATCCACCTTTAACAAATTAAAAACAATATAATAGTACAATATTATTCTAATATGAGTTAAATATAAATATAATTTTCATAAATTAAACTATACACATTATGCATCTTGTAAATATACTTTTTATGTATTTAACTTATTTTTTTTTATCTATTGCCTATTTCTCAATTACTTTAGTTATTCTAAATTCATATAAAAACTAATTACCAGAATGCGTTAGAACTTTTTTAATAAGTTCAAATTTTTCCAGGTCCCACAAATACATGTTTCCATCTTCACCACCAACAAAAACATGATATCCATCCCATGCTAATGTTCTATAAAATATAATTTTTAATTTTTTTTAATCAAGTTCTGAAATAAGTGAATTTATATTCTAGTGAATGCTACAATTACACTATCTAAATAAAATAAATCAAAAACAAAATACATACTTCAAATAAATCAAATTTTATGTACATACAAATATTTTTACATGACACATATTATATTATGTATATCATACATATGTCAACGATTTAACATATTTTAAAACTTGAAATAATCCTAATGTACATGTTCAGTAAATTTATAAAAAAAAAAATTACTTTAATGGGCATTTAAGAGTATTGGTATAAAGTTCTAATCCACTATTAGAATCAAATACTTTAAAACAGCAATCATCAGAACATGAAAGAAGTTTTGAGCAATCACGACTAAAACTCAATTTATTTACACTGTCAGAATGTCCTGTAATACAATTAATTGTAAGTTGACAGTAGTTTAATACAACTAATAATTTTTGAAATTTAGTTATACCTGGTATCTGTTGTATAAATGAATAGTCAAGGAAAGACCATAAAAATATTTCACCAACATCAGTTCCAGTTGCCAACAATTTGTTATCCCTATAACATATTATGTATATTATATTTCAACATTAAAAATTAAAATATTATAATTATAAAGCACACATTGTTGAGATAAATATGTCAATGACTTGGTATAATTAATAATATTGTTAAGTAATATTGTTTAAATGCCCCAATTGTTTGTAATAGGTATTACATTTTGTTTATTTTTTTTATAAAAATGTATTTTAATCAATTCAAGTTTTAGTTACATAACATTTTTGACAGCAAACTTTGTGTTTAATTTTTTAAGTATATTTTTATCCGTAGTGCAAAATATGTATGGATAGTAAATACTCAACAAATAAAAAAGTTTATTATATTTGGGAATTCTTGAACCAATCAGTTCTGATTAATTATACCCTTCCCCAAAATAATATCTCAAATAAACTACTTATTTTATTTTTTTAAAGATGATATCACTCACATAGAAAGAGCTAAACTTGTGACTTTATTTTCATGTTCTAATTCAGCTTTAAGAGAAGTTATCAACTCAATTTTGGTCCATGGTGCTTGTGGAGTCTTCCAAATACGTACAGTACAGTCTGAAGAACCAGTTATTAAAAATCCGTTTTTAGACCATGCTAAACAAGATATAGAATCTTCATGAGCTCTAAAGTCATCAGTAATTCGGCAGCAGTCAATATCATAAACAATCCTTTTGTAAAAAAAAAAATATATATTAAATCATTAAAAATTATGTACATAAGAAATAATCATAATTACAAAGATCCATGCATAGTAGCAATCAGTGCTGTTGATGTATAAATTGATGGTAAAATTATATCATTAAATTTAACTGGAAAACCCTGTACAACAACATTTCTAATTTGTTTCTGAGTTGATATACAATGAACCTTAAGCATAGCATCATGTCCAACTGACCAAACTGTTTGCATATCTTCACTAATTTTTACACTAGTAGCTGTATCTCTATGAATAGTTGTAGTAAATAATTTTAATATACTCAAATTATTCCAATTCCAATATTGTTCTATATTTGGTAATAACCCTAATAAAAAATGTTACATCAATTAAAGTATAAAACTGAAAACTAATATTTAATATTAAAATAGTCTAATAAATTACAATATTACCAAACTGTTGGAAATCTTTAACTAATGAACATGTTCTGGGTGGATGTGGCTTTTCAAATATCTGTTTTGGTATTTGACCAAACTCCATAATTTGAACCTCCAATGCATGTCTTTGGTTCCAGTCTCGAACATTGTTTAAATCAACAGCTCCCTCATAACATAAGTAGTAGAACACTAGTAATAAATTATTGTTAAAAAAAATAATTATTTAATTTGGATTTACATGACACTTAAGTTAAACTATTTAAAATATTTTATTATTTGATGTTATAAATTTAAACTAATTATACCATTATTTGCTTTAATTGCTTCTGTTCCATTTTGTTTAAAACCAAAAATAAGATCTATCCAATGATGTAAATTATTGGATACATAGTCACTTTCTAAAGCTTGTCTCAATTTAGAAATAAAGTCTACAGGACCTGATATATGTATAAAAAAAGGCATTATTTTAATAATTATTAAAAATATATAAATGTAACTTACTACTTGCCCATTGTGGAAGTTCAACATCACCAACTTTGCGACCATCATGTCTGACTCCAAAATCAATAGCAAATTTATTACTTAAAAAATCACCACATTGATCAGTGTCATAAAATTCTGGAACTAATTCTTTAAAATCTGACATATTGTTTAACACATTTCTCCAAGCATCTGATATACTTAAAAAAAAGGAAAGATTTTGTAAATGTTTATATGATTGTATCTCATAATAATTTGTTTGTCATAAACCAAGATATTAATCAAAACATAAATTTCCAACAATTTCACAGACATAGGTTTATTATCCTCTCATGAAAGTAAATCAAAAATATTGATGGTGACAATGTCAAAACATTTAACCTTGGTCTGGATGCAACTTAAGATACACTTTATATTTTTCCACTGTTCATTATGCTTATAAAATATTATAATAAAACCAAAAGCTAAAAACAAATAATTCCTAGGTATTCTAATACTGCCTTACTCAGCATGAGAGACGTAACTTAAGTATATAGAATCACAAGAATAGTCTATTTACAGCAGAGAAATCAATTCCTTCCATACCTAGTAAAAAGTAGATGTAGTTAATAGTTATGGAAACAGTTATGAGTATAAATAATAAATAATATTATAATATTATTATAAATAATAGTCTATATCATAAAAAAAAGAAGAAAATTATGAACTATTTTTATTTTTATAAATGTATTAATTTTAAATCGCAACAAAAACTTAGTAAGCCAATACATTGTGTTTTACTTAAAGGTGTAATGTCTATAAAAGTTGTTAGAGATAAATGTATTTTTAAAGAAGAATATTCAGTTTGATTTTTAATAAAAAATATCTAGAATGACCATATCTCAACTATTGTATATTTGTATGTACTTTGCCAGCATTTTTTTAGAAAAACGAAACAACATTCTTAACAAAGTAGACAGTTTTGGGTAAATATATGAGATAATAATTAAGATGTTTAACATATTCTTTACATTTTAATGCTAAATAAAGTGATATTAGCTCAGTGATAAAAGTTTCAACTATGTAATAACTTAAATTTTGTTTAAAAGAAAAATAATACTTTCATTAACATTCACTTAAAACTTAAATGGGTTCATTTTTAAAGTACTTAAAGAAAGAAAAACATACTATTAAGTAAAATACCTGTTAAACATTCGATCTGGATGATCAAATCTACCATTTTGCAAACACAACATGTATTGAGGATATTTGCGTACTAAATAAAACAAAACAAATCCAGGGGTAGAATAATGAGATCCGTACAAAAATTTTGGTTCATTCATTTCGTTGTATCTATCCTATAAAATTAAGTAAGTACATTAGTTAATAAATGAATGCACAAATCATATTATATAATTATGTAATATCTATATAATAAAAACCTGAAGTTTTAATAATCTTTCTGGATTCAAGGCACCAATTGGTTTGGTAAGATCACGGAATGTATTTGAGTTACTTAAATCTAGAGTAGATGATGTATAATCTGCTACAACCCATGGAAAAACAGGATATTGAGTTAGATCATTAACAGTCCTATCAGCCAAACTAAAATATAACATATTTATTTATAATAAAAAACAATAAATTCTACTGAATAACAATATATTAGTGATTTGATTCTTAATAAATTAAAATGTATGACAGATTTAATAATTATTAAAATAAACATCAATAATAAGAAACAAATATGAAATAATACATTAATAATGTATAATGCACATAGCTTGAATATAATTTAATAAAATCATATATTTTTTTAAAGTACATAATATTATAATTTAGAATTTTAAATTAGATAATCATTATTTTAATATACAGGGTGATTTTTTTATCGTTATGATAAAAAAATCACCTAGTATACACACAATTATAAAATATTTATAAATACCTATTTAAGTATAGTAAATAATCATAGTTAGATAAAGCACCATTTTGCCATTTTAGTGTCATAATGCATCTTTCATGTTTTTCCATTTTTAATTTTGACTGATTTAATAAATTATCATAAAGATTATCTCGTATTTCAGTATTTTTAAATGTCAAGTACAGCTGTGAATTTAGGTCATATTCAAACTCTAAACCCTGAAATAAAATGCTATTATTACATATTTCTATAAAAATAAAAATAATAAATATAAACTTTAATGTCCCTATAATTATTCTACATAATTTAAATTCTACAAGCAAAATATGTATATATAATCATGTTAAATATACATGAAAATTATGTATAATAAAATATTACTTATGTAACATTGTAACTATAATAAATAAATAATACATTTTCTTGTATTAACAAGACTGAAAAAATTGGTGATTTTTTTAACTCAGTTAACTATTTATTTTATTTTAATTAAGTCTAAAATCTAATTACCTAGACATTACGAACACATCAATTCAGTTAAAAAAAAGTTAACAATTACTGTAAACTTAATTTGATTTAAATTAATAAGTGAAGTTAATTTTAAAAAGAATTTGTTTTAAATAATTGTTATTTACTAGTAATTGGTTATTCATGATAAATTAATTTAAATATTATGTAAGCATTTTAAAACTTATACTATATTTATAGAACTTTATTCATAATTCATTCTCAAGGATTATCAATATTTAAAGTTAAGTGCATTTGAATTTACTGTAATCTTTAAAAAAAACTTATTTTTAAAATAAATAAAATTAATGAACAGTAAAAAAAAAACATGCTACTTTTACTACTTATAAGAGAATATATATTTTGTATGATTAACTTAATGTTTATTTTATAGTAATTAAAATCACATTACATTTTATCAATTTAATTAATTTACATACTATATCTAGAATTAATATTAAAACAAACAATTATTAAATTAATCAAAGTAACTAAATGATTAGTAGTCAAACCCATCAAAGTGATAACTAAATATTAAATACTAAATAATACTGAAGCAGTGTAATGCGTGGGAAATTAAAAAACTGTTAAAACGTATAATATACCAATATGATAAATTGTACCTTTCGAATGAAATAAATTGAAATGGCCACAATCCATGATGGTTGTATCAATAACTTATAAAAAAGGTACTATGATTATAATTTTTGGGTACATACCATATCTACATGGACTATGCATTACACAAATTTCCCTATATAATTAATATGATAAATTAGTTTTTATAAGAACTTAAAACACTTCTTCCTAGTAATTTTTGTTAAAAACATAAAACTATAATCTGTGATAAACAAAAATATTTTTCTGGATAATATAACAATTAAAAATTAATTTAATTGAGAATATTCAAAAAATTTTCAGTTGATTTTAAGTCAACATAGATTTCATTAGTTACAATTAAGTAAATATTAAATTATTAGACCTATATTTATTAACATACTATTAGAAAACTTTCTTTATTAGAATATACTTTAGAACTATGTAATTAATTTCTAATTAGTTAGGACATACATTATAATTTATTAGTTTTGAATTTAAAATACTTTTTTTTCAAGTTTTATATGTGTACATACTCGTATATAAGAAATAGTTAACTAATATATAATTGAATTTGCCTTGCAATATAGATTAGGCTGAAAACTATAGATATACATCTAGCTGTTTGCCAAAAAATGTATGGTGAACATTTCAGTAATCTATTTTTCTTTAATAAAATGTCTTGGTTATGAAATTAAATAAATAGAAAATAAATAGAAAGAGACAATTATTATAATTAAACGGATTAATTGTTAATGATTTAATAAAATAATTTTTTTGAAGTATTATCTTAAAAATTAGATTGGTAAGTGTAAAATTATGCCATGTTAAGTCAAGCTGCTGCTGAAAAAAATAAATATTATTACAATACTATAAAAAACTATTTATTAATTCAAATGTATTAATACTTACAACTTGTTGTAACAGAAATCTTCTTTTAATGATTCGCTTTATTTCGGATAACTCAATTTTTAAATATAAAGTCTAAAATCATAAAAATATTTACAATTTTATATCTTAATGTAATAAAATTAATATTAAGATTATATAGAAGTATAAAATTAAAATTTAATGAATACTATATTTTAATAGTATTCAACATACTGTACTTTAAAACATAAATTAGGTAATTCACTAAAATCATATACTTTTATCAGAAATTAGTTTTAAATAGATATTATATAATCTATATATATAAACAAAATGAATGGTAAAAACACTATAAATTGTACTTACTACTTCATTATTATTGAAAGGTTGGAAATACACATGTAAACTAGTCAATACTATTCTTCCGGAATTTATACTAAGAGGTGTTATTTTCTGACCTACTTCTTCCATTATTATATTTTCACCCAATTCTAACCATGTTGGATCAAATTTGATAAGCGTTTGTCTACCATACGCTATTGCTGCAGCCTAATAATATAATTAATTAATTAATCTAATAACATTAAAAATATATTTTAAATTGTTTATTCACCATATGTCTATGTTCTGCAGTTTGTAAAGAAGAAGCTCTATGTAGTTGTAATATAAGAGATAAGCAATCCTCCACTCGAGCATATTTTAAATCAATTCTGAATAATGATAATTCCTAGAAAATTTTAATGTATAAATATTAAATGTACTCAATATTAACATAAAAATACATACATTAATAAACTTGTAAGGTTCTAATACATTATGATCTAACATTTCAATGTACTGTTTGCATATTATATTCAGTATATTTGAATCTTCATCTGAACTAATAATATGAAACAAAAATGATAAATATAACATTAAAAAAAATATAAATGCATATCCTGTAAACATTTAGATTTACAATAGATAGTTACTAATCAACTTGAATTGTTGTTTTCCTAATAATTGTATTACTTATCTAAAGTCTAATTCAATACTACTTATTTTAATAGTGACAACATCAATTGCCAATTGGTGTTGAACATAATTTAGTTTTACTTTTAGTTTTATTAAAACAATTATAAATGAAAACACTTTTTAAATGTTATAAAAAATAATAAAAATAACTTTAAAAAAAAAGTATTATTTGTTTAATTAAGTGTTCAGTCTCTTACAAACCTCTTAGTAATAGATCCACATTGTGTAAACGGTATCTTTAAAATAGGTTTATGATAATCTTTTGGATCAAAAACTAATGACAATGAACACACTTTAAGTCTTCCATTAAGCCATGTATCATTCTTGGTAATTGATATTGAAGCAATATAATCTTCAAAATAGTACTCTCCCGGTTCCAATAACAGTAATGAAAATCTATTAAAATATGCATTAATAAGTTAAATTTTGATAAATAAAGTAATAAAGTATATCTATTCATTCTAATCATATATTAACCCTAAAACTAAAGAATTAAGTTTTAATTATTTAAAAAATATGAATATTAAATGTGTTAAATATATCAATAATTTAATGTGTATCAATTTATAACTTAACCATTAAAAAATAATATACTTAAAAGTGCTAACAAATCTATAATCTTTAATTTAAATTTGGGTACTTATGGGTTATAGTGACTACCACACTTTTTCAGTGGAATATGTCGTTGTGAATTACAGTAGAAATTCTTGATCAGTATTCTGCTATTTTGATGTCCGAAATACATCAAAACATAGAGAAAGGGACAACTTACTCTGATTGCTGGCGGATATATAACACAATACAAAACAATGGCGTTTCACAGTGAATCATTCTTATAATTTTGAAGATTCAGGTAAATATGTTTATACACAAAATAAAGAGACTTTGAAGATCAGAGACAACAAACGTCATAAAGGTAGAGTAAAACATTCTCCTATTTGGCGAAATTTATGTGGAGGAATACGCATAATAAAGACCAGTTCTTTGTATTACAATACATTGGCCACCACAAATTGATTATTTAACTGTTAAAACTGATTAAATTGACATGATAAATAATAACTTAGTTAGGTATCTATTTTATAAATTGTACATATTATAAAGACATGCATTGCAGTGTAAGTTCAATACTAAGGTAATCGCGATAACTCATAGTACCTAAATTTGTAATCTTTATATGAAGTCTTATTAAAATTTGATTGTTTATTTTATAAATATATAGTTATGGTCTATGGATGAGTAATGAATGAAGACAAAATGATGAAATTGAAGGCACAGTAAACAATTTATTGAACAAAGTTTCAATACCGTTTAATTCCATTTTTTCTTTTTAACTGACTAGTTACTAATAAATACAGAATAGTTATTGAAGTCTGGAACAATACTATCTGTATTGTATAGCCTTAAATAAGTCAACCACTAATACAATTCTAACTAATTGTTTATTTTTCTGCAAAGAAGAATCTTTTGCATACAGATCTTTGTTGTCTTTCTTGCTTCCCTTTAATATCCTTAATTATTTAATACATAATTTTCAATAATTACCTTTCCTTATTTTCCATGGTTAAGTGTGGAAAACCAAACACAAGTTGTAGGTATTCAAATGTATTATAATATACATCCGAGTGTACATCTGAGTATCTGACAATGCATATTATTATTTTTTGATGATTTTACGAGACATAAGCTATACAACAATTAGGAACTCAATAATTGCTTAAAATTAAATTTGGTCTCAGTCAAATGTGAGTATAAATATTATATCTCAACTATCACAGACATTATGAAACACGATATACAAAAACCACTACTATATTATTATGTATACTAATTATATTTAATACTAATTATAGTTTACTATACCGATTACCATGATAAAATAAATATTAAATAATTATATCTATTTTGTCATGCCGTTGCGGCGATTACTTACTACTATAAACAGTATAATGTACAAACTAAGGTCTAAGATCATCGTAAATAATATATAAAATTTTTTTCTTATAAGATAATATATTTATCACTTTCCAATGTCTTATCTCTAAGGATAACAAATAAATCATAAAAAAAATTAAAGTATTATAATCATGACTAAATTATTTAGTCATGATTATAATATTACAATAATTATTATACTTGGAACCTGCGTATTAATTAAATTGTTTGTATTTATTTTAAAAGTAGGTACATACATTAATTTTAACTGTTGCTTTGGACAATATTGATATTATTACGTTTTCCACCATTCGGCTCCTTAAGCTCGGGTTTCCTACATCCACGCATCCGTGATCACGCAAATGTTGCCACAGTACCGATCGCTGCGTGATCACTCGGCGGTCGCTACTGTGGCAAAATTTGCGTGTTCACGGATGCGTAGTTGTAGAAAACCAGGGCTTTAGATACTTTTGTCACTAAATAATACATGTAGTTTATTATATTTTATTCGTGAGTAACTTCAGTGCGCACTGAAATTATATTACCTAGGTATCTACATTTGAATTTCAATTTAACATTAAACATTTTAATGAAGATAAATCTGCAGATATTTTTTTTTTAAAAAACAAACTGCAGGTCAAAATATAAGAAAGATAACTTTTATAACAGAATAAATACATTTTTATATTTTTAAATAATATTATAAGATAGGTATTTAGTTTTTAATTTTTAATTAATTTATCATAATTTTATATTTGTATGAATGCAACAGAAGACTTTACTCTAATATCGTTTTTACTCCCAGTATAGATGGTTGTATCAATTCGACTACTCAAGCCTCGAAAACACAAGTTTTTATATTTATGCTAGTGTAGAATAGATGGAAATTTTAAACTATGATAAGAAGTCACTTGAGGTATGATTTAAATTTTAAAATATACCTAGGTATAGGCTATAATATATTATACATTAAATCATAAACTGGTTTAGAGTAAAAATTCCCGTTTTAATTTTTTTTTTTCGTTTTCTTATTCTTTTGAAAGGTACTTTGAATTTTTTACTTTTGACTGAAGTATCAATTAGATCCAATTTATAACCCTGAGTGGCGTAAATTGACCTTGATTTCTGGTGGTAAAGAAATATTTTAATTTCTAACCTACCAATACTAACTTAATTTAAAATTAAAAATCTCCACCTAATAAACGTTATATATATATATATATATATATATATATATATTATGATTAATAAATAAGTATTGAATTATTTTATTAGTAAAAACAATTTTTTTTTTAAATCGAGTCGTCATCTTCTTATAAAATATAATATAGCATTATAGCATCAAATCATTGATTAAATATTTTCGTGTTCAGTTACATCGCAAATTTGATATAGAATATTCCGGAAGTGCGTAAAACATCCAAAAAATATGGATAAGAAAAATATTTTATTCTAACAGTAAAAATAAATTTTTTTTGGGTTGAATATTTTCCAAAAATAATAATATTATCATGCTTAAATAGAGATTTTTAAATACCTATTTTTTTTTGTTTTACATGAATCATCAATGATATGTGTTAAGTAATTTGAATATATCATTATTTTGATAAATGACTAATGTCTATCACAAGAGTTAAGAAAGATTCTAATGATTTCATTTTTTTTTACTTTTATTTATCGGTAGGTATAAGTGTATAACACTTTTAGCATAATAGGTAGGTATTTTTTTAATAAATGTAATATTGATCAAATTTAAATTATTAATTATTAAGTATTAAGTTTTAAAAAACCCTTTAGTATATTTCCTTATTCTTTAAATAGAAAACAAAAATTTTAAAAAAATATATCAAAATAATCAGACCTAAGTATAAAGTTAATGAACAATTTAACAACATTGACAATGTTTACAATATTTAAAGCACCAGTGTTTGTCGCTTTCTTCGTTGAAGTTGCAATAATTAGAATTACAATATGCACAAAGCTCACCTTGATGGAAACATTGGTGATTTAATTTTACTTTGGGTTTTTCAATTGGTGAATTAGTACTTGTTTTATTTTTAATTTTTGTAATGTCCGTAATTCTTCTTTTTATCGTATCAAATAATTTATCTAAATACATTTATAATGCAGACAAATAATGAGTTAGGTATTTAAAGTTTACAATAATTAATGAGGTATGTTTGTAATAAACACCTATATATATTAAAATTAAAGAAAATATAAACATATTTACTTAAATTGTCTGTTTGGGAATCATTGTGTTTTGTATTTTGTAATTCATGTTCTGGTTTGTTTTTATGGTTTTGTGGTGAAATGGTGGTAGCAAATACCATTACATTGCTAAAAAAAATTGTTTAAATAATTTATGGTTATTGTTTTAATAGTAATTTATTTTATGTCTACTGTTCTTGTGATTTATCGCTGTTTTTAACTTGTAAATTGTTGTTCAATAGATAATCTCCCGTATACTTCTGTTCTTTATTATCTTTCATATTTATTAAAGTTGTTTCAACAAAATCATTTAACATTTCTGTAAAAGTATTGATAATTATTTTGAATACATTTTGTTATTGGCATACTACATTTTGAATATTTAATTTTAAAATTTTTTAACACCATGTTAATTAATATTTAATTTATTATTTACCCATTTCTTTTGTGAGTGAATCAGCTGGTGAATAATGATTGTTTTTTATGGGTGTATTTGATTTAGAAAGTTGATTCCTATATTTATGGAGAAAATCATACTTTGATAGAAAAACTTAACTATTGTTTTATTTTTCTAGAACTTACATGATAGAAGAAGTTTGTAATCTTAAATTTGATAAATGATCATAGTTTAATATTCGAAACATTGAGCAGTATAAAGAAGGCAGAGTTAACATAATTACAAAAAAATGTTTGTTTTTCATATTTATATTTCAATAATCATTTAAATAAAAATGAATTACCTCACAAATAATAAATATTAGTTTAAATAACTTAGTTACGTTTATAAATAAATTACTTAAAGCCATAATATAATAACCAATTAAATATTTAATATATTCTTCTTTTTATTATCAAAACACTGTTGAAATTTGCTGGTTCTTTTTTCTTCAAATATACGTTCATGAGTCATGAATTAACTAAAAGAGAAACCATAAACGTTTCATATGATTTATATTATTATAACCTAATAACTAGGTAATAAATATATTATGCAATTCAAAATGCCATTATAATCAAATTAATTTTTTATTATGTAAAAAAGGGGGAAAAATGTAAATGTAAATTAATATTTATTTTATTATATTTAGTCATTTTTTTAAATAATTAAAATTAAATATACCTATACAATTTTTTTTTGTTATCATGAATTTTAAAATATTAAAAATCAAATTGTTTAACTAATTAATATACTTACATTATTACATAATAAATGAACATTTTTATGTTAAATACTAATGTGTTATATTATTTTAATAAAAAACGTCAATAACTCTTAATAAATTATTTTATAGTATCATATTTGTAATTATTTTTAGGACATGTAATAATGTAATGTTATAATAATCATTTTTTTTACCTACTAAAATGTATTAACAATATAAGTACGGTACATAACCAACTCACAATTTGGAATTGTATAGAAATTACAAGTTATTAAGTTATTTTATAAATTTTTGAAGTATTTATTTAATCATTATATACATCGTGTACAGTTTTGAAAGAAATTGCACCACCTATTTAATTTAAAAATTTTAAGACAAGGAGTTTCTGAGTATACAGAGGATAAAAAAAGAAAGAAATATTCATTAGGTATTTATACATATTTATAGATTGTTTTATATAATATAAATATAGGATAAAGGATTCAAGATTTTAATGGTAAAATATATACATGTTATAATGAAATACAATGATAAGTGTTAATTCTATTCTTAGGTATTCTATTTTATTATAACATCACTTTTAAAAAAATAATTTATACTTATTTTTTATAAATACTTAAATTTTGGTCATGGAATCTAAAGTATAAAGCATAAAAACATTCACATCAATATGCATAATGATGAAATTATGGCGTCTATTCACTGTCTCACTAGTCTACTGTAGTGCATTTAGTGTTCAGAATTTGTTGTTTGCACTTGGTTTCTAAGTTATAGCTAAAGACCGGATTTATATGTTTTTACATATTGTTACTGGGTCTATACAGTCATATGAGAGTAAAAAATGTGGACGATTCGTTCAATTCTGAGTTCGTAGAAAAAAGTTTTTTTTGCATATTTGAGAATATTTTATAAGTTAGAGACTTTAAAAAATTTTTCTTATTTTAATATTATTTGATCCTTGGTCACAAATTATAACCTATGGGATCAAACCACAGTCTATTAGTTTTTGAACAATATGTATTATAATTTGCTTTAGACGATCACCTGATACAGGACTGATACATAGGATTAAAATATTAATAAATACTTGTTTCCATGGTAACATAGGACTTGAACTAAAGCTGAAAATATTTAAAATATTTTTCAGCTTAAAAATTGTTTTTTCTTATTCTTATATATTATTATATAATATAGTATTTGGTTTTTCAAATGAAAATTATAAAATGGTATAGGTACCGAAAATTTTAATTTTTAATATTGTATTATTTGTATCTACTAAAACTAAATACAATTTATTGTCGAATGTAGATAAGTTAAAATTGACTAAAAATCGTGATTAGTGTTTACAGAATTTTAAAACGCTGATAATAAAAATGATAGTCACCGATCACCGTTTTTTTCGTGGTGGTGACTGATATTATTCTCTTCTCTTATCGGCACCACTGTATTCGTCTGTTTACCGTTTAGTTCTTTACATTACATC
>VUJU01004676.1:0-17424 GCA_009835225.1 Aphis craccivora
GCACTTGCTTTATAATATTATTGTACACAGACACACCACACACGTACACTTTGTACAAGAGCCATTATACAGGAGTTTTTGACCTCGATTTTAAATTGTCTCTGAAACGCCGCCACGCGTGCACACACACACACACACATACGAACGCATAAAGTATACCGCACGACGGTTTCGGTATAGGCCACGCGTGTTATGCGTGGGTGGGCATATCTAAATCGGGACAGTCCCCGATGGGAATTATAATGCGCGAGTTGAACTTGCAAGACGAACAACATATATTATTATCATATTCCCGTCACGGCAACTTAATTGCGCGTCATGCCGGACGGCGGCGGCAGGACTTTGGCGGTGGATATATAGGATAAAAAAAAAAACAAATAAAAAACGGTGCCTAGCAAGTCTCTCGAACACGCGACGATAATGTTGTACCTACGCGTTATGAAACATCATGTAAATGGGCAGCTGCGGATGCAGTGTTAAACGCAGCATATAATATTTTATGAGGTACACACTTATTACGAGACACGACTCGGGTGCGTGTCCGAAGAGGGATTTTTAAAATAATATAATTGACAGCTGGGCTGGAGAGAACTGGTCCGGTCACTCGTCACGCGCGCTCGCGCACGGTCGGGTGTGTTGGTCCTAACAGGGTGAGATCACTGGCCCGTATCTCGACGCGAGCCAATTACACAGGAGGACTGCGCGTCATTACTGCATAATATATATTATATCTATTATCGTATTATCACGCGTGTCGGCTAATAGACTTGTCGGATGTATATTATTATATAATAATAACGTCCTTATAAACGCGACGGACGGACATCACATGGCCGCGGCTTATAAAACGACACTATCATCATGAGAGTAGATAATATGATAACATGAAAAGTCGTCCGCGTTTTTGACCACCACATATATAGCTGGTACTATGCATAGTCCTTACACGCTTGTATTTTATCATACAAATCGGTCACGGTAAATCGTCGACGGACGGGCTCGGGGGGCCGCCGGTCTCGACGAAGTTTGTATATTATAATAATATTACACCCGATATTACATAATCGCATCATATACCGGAGGCTGACGGCCGGAGAACGAGATAGACGTATTAGAACTCGGGCGGTGAATACACGTATAATATTATATTGTTGATATGACGCGGTGCAGAGGAAATCGGACCGCAGTATAATACATACATTGCGATCCCCGGAGACCGACGGGAATTGTTCCGAATAGTAAAACTGTCAGTGTAAGACGACAGGCGGCTCCATATCGCGGCGGTATATCGTTTTCGCCGAGCCGTATACGTTATATATTATTGCCGAGGCCGAGTCCCGAAAGCTCTCACAACCGCTTGCCGACGGTCTCCTATACATATACATAATATATATTATACAGAGCGATTCACCAAACATGCTCACCTATTTATTTCCCTCTACATCGTAGTTATTAAAAATCTGATATTTGGAGTTTTTAAACATAACAGTATATACTAATAAGATCATATTTCCAAATACTTGAGATATTTATACTATTTGGAGGAGTGTGATGTAAAAAATCAGAATTTAAATTAATTAATTATTATTAAATGAAAAATTTAAGTGAGAGTGCTGATTGATTGTCCTGTAAATGGAATGAAAGATGAACTTTTTAGAATAAATTTATATATATATATATATATATGTATTTATACGTATGTATTTTATTTTTTGCTTCGTTGCGTCCATTCGTCTCGATTTGCATAATATTATGTATTTTATATAATACACATAATATAGCTAACGCTACTATTATGCTTTTATCACGCGTCGGATATTATTATATTCGGCGAACGAAAATTTCGATCAGCAAACGTAAATATTATATTATCACTCTCAAATCGTGTATTCAATTTATATAATAATTATGTATTTATATATGTATTATGTATATTGTATATAATGGTACATTATACAACTTTAGAGTTGAAACAACAGAGTCGTTGAGATAAAGATGTCACCACCGAGCGTAGTGGAACGAACTCTCACAAAAGAACTTTTGAAAAATTTTTCAAAGACGCAGGGAGTAGAGAAATTTCTTAGGGAACTAATAATTATTATAATATTATTAAATGCGTAGGCTGCAAATGGTTAGATTTTAAACTGAACATCAATAGAAACATCTACACTGCTTCTGTATGATATAATAATATCGTTGAATAAAATCGAGTAGGTTTTGTGAGAATCAGGCAGAGAATCATAAAATAAAAATAATAACAATAATAATATGCTTGTAAATTTCTAACTTTATCTACATTTATTACTTTATTTAAAAATTATTTATGCTAGCGGAATGGAAAGGTACGATTATACCTCGCAAAATTTTGGTTTACTACTCTGCTTTGTCTAAACTTTAAATACTTGTAACTTATAAACTACTCGAGTATATTAATATTTGACACCTATAATATATAGCAAAGAAACCTACTTCCCTCTTTTTTTAATTTGAATTTAATTTAAAAAAAATAAGAATGTTATATTATAGTTTTCTAAAACAAAAATGTCAGACTTTTGAACATTTTATAAGGACTACGAAATGCCTACGGTATGGCAGTTTCTTAGTTTTGTTATATGCTCGTCTGTATTTTTGGGATTCCGATTTAAATTAAAAGCGTTACTCAGACAGTCAGAACCCAGAGACATTATAATGGAGAAAGCAATAAATGAACAGTGAATATAATGTCGACTCGCAACGTGAATACAATTATAAGAAGCTCTGATGTAAGCGACACTTGAACATTTCATTCATAATTAT
The DNA here is from genome assembly GCA_009835225.1 of Aphis craccivora. Lineage (NCBI taxonomy): Eukaryota > Metazoa > Arthropoda > Insecta > Hemiptera > Aphididae > Aphis > Aphis craccivora. The sequence goes on from VUJU01004676.1 coordinate 2,797, forward strand.
TTAAAGTTATAATATTAACACTTTTATTGATCCGTCAAAAAGCATTCAACTCCAAACGATATTAATTATATTCTGATATTGTTAACATTTAGGTACATTGTGTTCAAGGGATTAAAGTAGACATTTTCGGTCGATTATTTTCAAAACGTCTGCGCTGTATATGTATTTCCAGTTGACACATTTCCCATATAATATCATTAAAATGATCAGTAGTAGCAAATGCCTGACACTATAGGGATTTCGGATAAGATGATGCGATCTATAATTAACATCCTGCAGGGGGTGTCTCGCGTGTATAAACAAAAGTCCCTTTAATTAGTTGGTTCGGAGGGTAAGCTGACATTTTAGAAGCAGAAACGGGTCGGGGTGATATTAATTGAAAATGTCACTGTATATAGTACAAAATCGACACAGGACCTGTGTACGCCGGAAGTGTGATAAATTACATGTCGAGAAATAAACTTAATTGTTTGCCTTTATTCTTTCTTGCTTATCAGCCTACCAGAAAATAATGGTGATACCTAACACCTAACACGGTATAGAGAAAAAATACTTTTTCGGTAAGTTGGTAAGTTATTACAAAATCAAACAATATTTTAAAATATGTTGAAAAATGTCTCTTAAATCGAGTATAAAATGAGATGTGAACATTATTATAAAATGTATGTAAATTAATACTCTTAGTTCGATGTCAACAATTAAAATGTGATTGCAATAAAAAATTCAGATAAATATAACCATAAAAATTTACAGTTGAATAAAGTTAATATTAAAAATGTGTAATAAAATCATTTAGTATGTATAATTTTGAAAAATAAAATAAAATCAATGATAAGGTAAGCAAAAAATAAAATATTTTTTAGTCAATAATGATGTACATTGTACACACTAGGCGGAAATAACATTTAACAAAAAAAAAGTTATAATTTTTACTCGAAATTTTTTCTGAGATATAAATTTCAACATTATAGGTACAATATTATTGTTATTAACATTACATTCAGTTCAGTCAATAACCATAAAAAATTCGTTCCTCGCAGTTTCTGCGAGCTTTAAACTCATCGTTCTCGAAAAGAATTTAACGGAAGTGAAAAATGTTTTTTTATACATATTTTGACTATAATACGAATCTCAAACGTCAAAATATAGAAACTATTCAATATAAGATAAGAGTACGATAAAAAAAAAATGCATTGGAAACCCATATTCCATAAATATAAATCCATATTGAAAACATTTTCTATAGATTCTAGTACAGCAATGTGCATTCGTCAGTAGTTTTTAGATAAATTGATATCTATAAAATATTATGCGAAACTGTATATTGGGCGGGTTTTTAATGTTCAAATATTTTTTTTAAATATTTTTATAGTTTTCGATTCAGCTTTTTTTTTAATAATACACCCACACATCATGGTTATTACAAAATATTAATGTTATACTTAAACCTACAATTTTGATTAGTAAATATTCTTTGACCCAACTTTAGATTTTAAACTTTAAATTATTAAAAAATATATTCTAATCATTCTTCGAGGAACAAAACCACATTATTCCTTATATTTTATTTTTTAACTAAATATCAAAGACCAAAAAAAGTAACTTGTGATGATATAAAGAATGGCCCTTCAAAATTACCATTAGGTACATGAGTTTTTTTTAACAAAAACATATTTTATATTAAAACTGACAGACACGTCCAAACAAGAACGACTTGAGACTTAAATGAATTGCTTCAAATAATATTAACAATAATGAATTCCAACCGCTACATATTATTGTATCCTTAAAATAATAATTATAATCTCACTTGAAAAATTAATGCGAAATATACGCGGCGCGAAGCCGGTGCTTAAAAACCACGTAATCAATAAATTAAAAAAATCTTTTTAGTAAATTATAAATTTCATGCAGACACAAACAATCTGGAAATAACATTCTTTGATCATCCAACAACTGTATGGGTCTGTATATAGAATATATGTATATAGAGATACATATGACGTATGCATGGGAATTCTGCGTATAGTAGGTACGACAAAAATTTAAATTTTGTCACGCGTCTTTCGATTCTCAAAAAAATAATAAATCATCGATTGTTTTCGAAAAACAAGACCTCAGACCTGTTTTTGGTTCTCACGTAAAACGCATATTAATATTTAAAACGCACAACTCACCATAATTTAGATATTGAATAATATATATATTATTATACATATGTAGTATATATTTAAACGTGTATAGGAACTTATTATATTATATAGTAAAAGTGTATATTATTGGAATAGATTACAACCAAGGTCCGAGAGAGAGAGAGTGAAACAGTAAATACAACATCAGACGAAACAGCTAAGGGGCGTTCATTCTACCCTTTGCATACAACTATAATATAATAATATGTTAAGCCGTCGATTCCGCAAAACGAGATTTGATAAGGACTTAAACTCATAATATTATGTTAAATTCATTGGCGTTATTAGAGTTTAGTATAGTCACGGAGACTAAAGGGTCTTGTAGAATCAAAATTGGAAACAAATCATAAAGACAAAACGTTACCTCCTCATCATTAAAAATGAAATAATTAATTAATAAAATATATATATTGTAACTAATATACAACTTTATATTTAGATAATAACGTTTATAAGACATCATCTACTTAGATTTTCTTCTTAGGCCACTCTGGACGAGTAAATTAAATTTACGTTTAAAAACCCGATTCTCGCTTGCTGCAGTCGTTGGACAGACGTCGAGATGCATCTCGCAAGACTGTAATCAGCCATTCAGTACGACGTACAAATAAATTATAAACGATTTCCGATATCCGAGTGCGATAACTCCCCGATAACGTGTCAATTACAGGCCGAGTGTGTCATCGTCGGCCGTACGTGGTCATTAAATTTTTCATCGGTTTAAACCTTCGTCTTCGTGTATATCGTACAAAGTGTTGATAGTAACAACTCACACCGCAGCTCGACATTGTGTAAATATAACATAATTGTGTGTATATAATATGGACGTTACCTATACGCCAAACACGGTTCTGGCGCAGACAAACGCACGACCTCCACCGAAGTTGAGACCCTACTACGATCCGTCGTGTACGTTTTTTTTAAATATTTTTTTCTTATTACTTTTTCTTTTACTCGTTCTATCGCCGGTTATGGTGGTGTTCCTTGGCGCTCTTCAAAGCAGATTTATATTTACACATTACACACACACACTCGGTCGGCGCACGATAATTTATAGGACAACGTCTGTATGGCGCGTACGCCACCCATGTGCGACCCGGCGGCGCAGCAACACACTGCCGAATAGGAAAATATCATCACGACACATTCCCCGCACTGATTACTATCGTCGTACGTTTTTCCTCTTATTTTTTCTCATTTTAATTAGACGCGTTTGATTTATCCCGTCGCGTGTTTATTAAGACAGTGCACTGGTGTATATATTATTATACCGTAGTTGCATATATAATATGTATAAATCACAATTTCTTTTTCTTCTCTTTCGCATCGGTCGTTCCGATTAAAATTATAACACGCACCCCGCGTACATATTATGCACGCATATATTATTATGCTTTTCTTTTCACACCATATATCCCTCTTCTCTGTCTGTCTCGTGAGCCGGCAGCACAGCAGAAGGCGGTTTGGCACACGAACACGACTGCGAGTCGTATTATTCCGTGGCTGCTGCTGCTGTTGTTGCTGCGATCCCGATGGCGTCATGAATATTCAATTTTACACCGGTTTCTTTGTCACTTATAAATGACCGTCGTCAGCGAGTGTGTGTCGTATACTGCACGGGTATTTTAGGACCTTGAGTTTTCGATTATTATTACGTCTGGGTCGCGTTTTAATATCTACACGATAACTATGTATATAGAACGCATACATTACATATATTATAATAAAGTTGGTTTATACATCGTATAGGTATAATCACTATAGGCAGGTATGTGAGTTCTATTCAAGTCGCGTGCGCCCATATGCCGCAAACCGTATATTATATTGGTCATCGTCGTCATCTCTTCTTCACGGCTCATTGTAATATTTCACTATAATATAATATATTATAATACGTTAATATTATGTATAATGTGTATAGTGACTGCAACTATACCTACTAGTTATGATCCAATTCAGGCGGTCTCGTCACCGTATATGCATTATAGGTATTAATGTATTATAACATAACGGTATATATTACTATTATAATACTATACGGTGATATAAATTATTGATGGCGCGTTATTGTGCGTCTAGCACGCTGCTTCGGCTCCGAGGACAACGTTTCGTATATTATGTTTAATATTATAATATATTGTATACTTGTTCATTATATATGAAAGAATTATGTGTCTTATATTAAGAAAAAGAATACCTGTACTGTTTGGTGTCGTATAATTTATGTTTTGAATGTTTTGATTACATGTCATATACACATTGACACTCATAATATGGGCGGAGAGTGTTGTACTAGTCATATAATAATAGAATTAGTAAATATACCAATATACTGATTTACACTTTTGTACACTGCACAAATAAAAACACAATTGAATTATACCTACTTAAAATAATATAATTTGTCATTCCGCCCAAACAAGAACACGTATTAAGCCAGTGATTGCCCATTATTTTTTCGAAGAAGTTTTAATTAATTTTTTTGCGAATTAAATTTGTACTACAGTTAGAATGGCTATATTACTATAATTTCACTAAAAAATAAACATAACTACGTGTCACGATGATTATCCTCATCGATATAATCTAGTACATATATAGTAACACTACACCAGAATTGGATGTTTTAATATAATTTAAATTTTCAATAAATACACTATACACTATACAGTATTAATATGTAATATATAATATTATATCTATGAGAGTTTATCTGAACATTTGTAGTTTGTAATTTAATACGGTACCTATAAACAAACGAGAAAAAAAGGTTCTAGGTTTTTATATTTTATTTAAAAAATTGCCACCGACACCATAATAAAAATAAGAAAAAAAGTATACCTATACCGAGGGTGATAGTATAGTGCAACGCGTATAATCGTGTGGTTGTAACCCAATATCTTAAGCGTAACGGTCGTAAATAAAGTGAAAAAATCGCCGCAGCAGGTGTTTTATTTTTATTTACTCGGACAAACGTTATCAAGGAATTAATTTTTTTCTTCTCTCTTCGGTTGAAATTTAATATGCATCTTTTCTCCCACCGCGAATGAGAGGACAAATATATTATATATATTTTTTAAATTCTTGGTTATATCTACTACACTTTTGCGTTGGGTCTGGCTAAGAAATAATCTAACTCGAGATCGACGGGCACAGCAGCTACTATATTATATTATTATATTTATATAAGTGACGATCGCGCAGTGGCGCTCCTCCCCTGCTATTACTTGCGTATATTATGTGCCGTCTGTAATACGTGTACGGGCACATAACAGATAATAGCAATAATTATTATTACCATTATTATAATAAACGACGAGATGGTTATTATAGATTTATTATGTACACAAACATTTGAATTTGTATATTTTTCTTTTCTTTTTCTTTTTTTTTATAACGTGTTCGCCTCGCCTCGCGTTTATAAAATATATACTGAACAAAATCTTATATACGTATATTTTTTTTAACATAATTAACGGTAATATCTTTTATATACTACTACTACGCTGCACGCTGCCCCCAAGAGATGAAAATCATATTAATAATATCGTTATTTATTATGTTTTATCGACGATCCGTGATGCGCGCCGCGAACGTCTTCGGTAAACACGATTAGCGAAAATCAATTAAGAAAGACCGGAGGCGGTTGCGGCGGGCGGACTCCTGAGATAAGTAATAATAATATTATGTAATATTATTATTTTTTCAATCTTTCTTCGCTATAGACGATTATAATATAATAAGTAATGCGTTTACACGGACGGTCCGGATCTTAAACGTTCGCCGTACAGTGCATATACAGCCTGCAGTCTTCCGCTGCGGCGTTCGTGCATGATCATTCTATGTCAACACCACCGGCGGCAACGTGGTCGAAAGAAAACCAAAAAGTTTCGTTTTCCGATATACTCGTATGTTTTATTTATGCGTATTTAATGTATACGTTTCTTTTTTTTTTCGCTCCTCTCGCGGTCTTGGCTTAGACGATGTAAGACGGGCAGGCGTATATATTATTATAATGCGTACCCGTGTAGCCGGAATGGAGGTAATAAAACACCGATTCTCGTATATAAATAGGTATAAACAGAAAACGGGAGCAGAAATTGTTTATGTACTCTTGTCCGTGTAAACAAAAAAAAAAAAAATAATAAAAATAAAGCTACAACCTGTAGCGTGCGTGACTACTGAAACACCGGTTTTAAAAAAAGAAATACAATTGTTTTTAATTTTTATATTTTATCGAAATTGACGGACATTAGGAAAAAGAATTTATTAAAAAACCGTATAGGTCATGACATTGTATTAATAATACATTGTACGGTGACAAGTCATACGACGGTTGAAATAAAATTCGTTCACGTCATTCGAAATGCTCATTAAGCTGTGAATATTTTGGTCGATATTATATGTACAAAGGATATTATTCGTGACAAATACTCGCACGATTATTCAATTCATTGTGCGGTATAGAGTGTTGTCGCTGATACGGAAGCGTATATATCTTATTATCCTATATATAATATTATCTTGTCATTGTCGCCTATAATTCAATCCCATTAAAAACAAAAACATTAACACCTGTTCGAATACAAGCGACATGATATTACGTTAAGTACCGACATAAAATGTAAGAGAAGACGCCCTTGTTTTTCTTGTTTTTTTATTGTTTAATCAAAAGATTTCAAATCGTGTGAACATGCAAATAGAACTCTATCCGGTAGTGGTATACATATTTATTATACGAGTGTAAAAAAAAAAAAAAAAAAATGTTTTAATTACAAAAGTAATGTTTTCTTAATGATCCGGAAAGCCACTATATTTAGGTACCCTATGTGTGTACTGAGTTACCCACATTGCTGTGTATACTGTGAAGGAAACGCGGTCTTCTGTAATCATTATGTTAATCATCGACGGATTAATGGTTTTGAACAAATACTTTGCCGTTTCGTAAAGTACAAAAACCGTTGAACCTTACGTGTCGATATATGAATATAATAATAAAAACTAATAGTATTATGCCCATCATTATTGTAGACTTACAGTATGTATAATTTAAAATAATCTATATATCTATATATAAATGGATGTTGGTGTATCCAAAATTTTTAGAATTAAAAACTATGCAGGACCGATTTTTACGCAATATATTGAATGATTGTCGTGAGAAGATTATTATAACTACCTATTAAATTATTTTTTTATAGCCTTACTATACCACCCTCAGTTATGTATATTTTTTATGTTAAATACAAATTATTTTGTAGATTTGTGGGTTATCTTAGAAACGCGGATGAAAAATAACAGTTATTAATAATTATTATAAATTAGTATTTAAGTGAATATATTATGTTAGGTTTATAAGCCGGAAATATATAGATGAGATTTGTGTCACACACAACTATACTTCATCTGTCGACAAACATATTAACTAGTAAAAATTATTTGAAATGTTACCAAAAAAATAAACTTCGGAAGATCAACCATATGACGAGCACAGCAACTATCAGCCATTAGATCTGATGAAACATTAAAAGAACAAGATACAAGTAAGGAAACCAACCGGATCAGAACCTTTGCTTCAAGAGCTGTTGAAATACTCGAAGAGAGAGACACACGCGCGACGAGAAGCTGAACGCTTACAACAATTTTGATCAAGAACAGATCTTAAGAAGGCGGCATTAAATGACTATAACGACTACGATTACGATGTTGTTGAATGATTAAAATAAATCTAAATCCATAATATTGTTTATCCACTTGCATTACGCATTAGACTACCAAATTTTATATTATACAGATGGATTCTTTACAACGAAGACTTATATTTATAACTAACTTATACGGGGAGTGGGGACAACTAGTATTATATATTATTATAAAGTTAAGGAGTTAGTGTTATAAAACACTTTATCTCATAAGCTAAAGTATAGTTTTCAATACAAGTTATATCTATAGATTTGTCGAGACTCAGGGGTGTTTTAGCTTATTTTTTCAACCTTTATAGGTTATAAGTTATATTGCTATAGCAGTATAGCTAGCAATTGGACGACAATCGAACAAAAGTGCATCACAGGACACGATTAAAAATTTAAAACGTAATATATAATAAATAGAAATTTCATATTAAATTAAACATTGAACGTTATTTTTTCATAATATAAATAAGATAATTTTTTTTATATTTCTGTTGCGATCTAAGTACCTTATTATAATAGTATATAATATATATACACTGACCGTAAAAATCTAACTAGACACACGTCCATTTTGTTATCATTCCTCTCGAAATCATTTCACACTCAGCAGCAATAATAAAGGCACACGTCCTGTTCGTTAGTTACGCCGATTTACCGAAAACCGACAGACGATCGAACGTCACAAATTTTGTCGGTCTGCCCGACGATGTCGTTGCCATCAACAACACTCAGCACCACTCTGCAACAACTACCGTATGCGCCAGTCGACACTTTATGTATAATAATAATAGTAATATTAATATATCACGTAAATGCTATCTGTTATAATTATTATACATGCACTATATATATATATATATATATACCTATGTATAGATGTGGTGGTGACGGACACGCTGATTTTCATTTAACAGACCGGAAAATGTATACATATATATGCGATGCGTTTGTCCCCGTCATCTCGTACTATATCTATATAGTCATAATGCACATCGCATATATTGTTATTATTTATGTATTCCACCACTACTGTTGCCGACCGCATCGTTATACGGTCAAAACGATGTACATATATACATTATACACATGCATGTATACAGGTATAACACGTTACCGTATATAGATGTACTTATACTAGGCTGTTGAGGGTTAGGGAGGGTTGGTGATTTGTATGCGTATAAATTATATTACACTGCGGGCGTGTATGTACATACCGGAAAATCGAAAATGATGTTTCACCTAACCGACGAGCACATATCGTTTTTTACTACCTATATTTATGATAGTGATGTAGATAGGTGCGATCAAACAAAACGGATTATTTATCATAATATCAAAACATATCGTCGCGTGGCATATTCGTTTTTATTTGACGTCCCCGCAAACGGTATATGACGCATTACAAGTAGTATTATAGCTATATGTAATAATTTATACTGTTGTTAACCATATATATATACCAACATCATATACGTAATTATGCATCATTAAATTGTTTAATGTATACATAAAAATGCTTTCAAGTATATTTGAATATGATTATTGTGTTGCGTTTTAATTCAATCACTTTTCATAAATCATAATACATCACATTATAAACGTATAATGTGCCTATATGTATAATATTATATATGGATGTATCTGTACACGTATTCAATTAAAAATGTGCATTTCATCAGGGAAAGATATATAATATGCGATCAAAATATAAATATAATATAGGTACTACATTAAATACGTCGTTAGTTAAATATATAATATTTACATATATTATAATGGATATAATGTAAGTATAATATAGGTGATAGAAGCCGCAGGTATAGAAAGGTGTAGAAGATATACTTATCTACCTACTTGTAAATTTTTACTGAGTGATTTTTCTAACAAATATAACAACAGTATATACACTCACTGTATACTATATATATCCCGAAGAGTATAAATATTTTAGAAAATATTATTTTTACGTTTTCTGAAGCCATTATAATATAAATTATTTTTTGAAAAAGTTGAATTTTTTATATTGTTTATCGATATACTAAGTTTTTATGTTTTTTAATTTTTTTGAAATATCAGTAGTACCCAAATAAAGTATAAAAACATTTTTCTGGGTTTTACTTACTCCCCTCACAAGTTAAAAAAAATTAATAACTAGTTCAAAATTCAATTTTTATAGAATACAATTTTGAAAAAAATATTTATTTAGGAACCTAACCTAACCTAACCTTTAGGAATCTAAAATTTAAAATCTATACTGTCATTCAAAAAAGATAAAAAAAAAACTTATATACATAAAATATACTTAACGTTAAATAATATAAAAAATAGTTTTTTTTTCAAAAATTATAATTTATAAAAATGTATTTTATAATAATATATTTTCTAAAATTTTAATACTTTTCGAGACAGCAAAATTTTTAATGTTAATAGAATTACCTCGTGTTAAACATATTTAATACAGATGATGGATGCGATGTATTATTAATAACATTATTTGCTATTATGAACGTAATAATATAACGAAAATACTCAACAATAAAAGCTTCTACACTATACTTCAAAGCGCATTTTCATTCAAATACTAATTGAATTAAAATCTGCGCGACATCTCACTAAGTGTTCATCAATCATCAATGCACACTGCTGTGTGCTTGTATACATAAAATGCATATAATATATAGGAGGAATAAATCATTATGAATAAAATTATTTTATTGATGTTCGGATGAAAATTCGGTTTTTATGCTGTATAATATAAAGTCAAATAGTTACACGTGTTATTTAGTTATTATGTATCTACATTATATCATATTATACATTCTATCTGAACATCACATTACCGAATACCTACGTGCAATACATCATATACACATACACATATACAATACAATAGATACTTACTACTTACTATATATACATAAATACTTATACTATAACTATAGTGATGTCTAGTACTTTACAGTATACTACCTACACTATTACTATTTACAAGAAGACTCGATAAACGTAGACGATGCACCCGCTTTACTATTGTGTATATAAAGTAAACAGTATACATATACCTACTATAATACATAATATCGAAGTGTCTACCTCTATTTTAAACTACCGATAATGTTATATTATTGTAGAAACGTATAGTGTGCATAACGATACAGTATAATATGTACAAAGGTAAATATAGGTACCTATATACTATCGGGCTAGGTATATATAAACCGAACTCATTTCTGACTCGCTGTTTTCGGTTTTAAGTAGTTTGTTTGTAAATATCGATGTATACGCATTTCATGTTACGAAATACTGCATAGGTATGTATAAATACGTTTCTATTAAATCTGTAATCATCGGTGTTTAACTGAAACACACTGCGTAGGATATATAATAATATATTATGTACCTACATAGTTTGTTCAGGACGTCGTGTATAAACAATTGAACTGATATATATATATATTATTTTTTTATTTAGGTAGCTATATACTACGAGTACTACTTATATATATATTATACGCAATATTACACATTCTTCAAAATCGATTTCGTTTAAACACCCAAAGAACGCGGTAAAAGTACATATTTGTTTTAAATAGTATAGACCGATAAATATTTAGCTCCAGGTGCTTTCACACGTAAACGGGCGTTTACGCATAATTCACTTTTGTCAACATACATATACATCGTTTGGGTGGCACACGTTTTGCTTGGGTTTACGCCAACCATCACACTGCATATATACAGTCGTTTGTTTTACGATTGAACACACAAATACGCACACACACGCACACGTCTTCCGAGATTTTTGCGTACAATCGCCCTCGGATAAACGGGCAAAAATACGTTTCAACCAGCATTTATCGGAGGTACCGCACTCAAGCTATTTATGTAGGTCCCGCAACCTCGTGGTGTATGTAAAACACATTTTTATGTTGCTCGTAAAAATATAAAAGAGAAGAAAATGACATGAGCCAGACGTTTGTTTTAGTATTAAGAAAAAAATAACACTAGTACGGAAACGAAATCGATTTCATTATACACACTGCACGTCGATTGCAGCGCACTACGAGTGTAAATAATAATAATAAAAAAAAAAAACCTATAAACTCGTAATTAAAAAAAATACACGCGTGTTTATATTATTATTTTCCCGAGAGCGGTTTGACGGCTACGTATATATTTACTTCCCGAGACGGTGATACGAACTCCGAACGACGAAAAATGCGCGTATATATTTTTATACGCAGGTCTGGTGATATTATACGCTTCTGGTTTACGCGATTGCATCTCTGTACAGCGATGAGGAGATTTATAACCAAGCAGGGTCCCCTGTGCCGTATTGCCGCAGGAGTAATATAAATATAAGAAGACGGGGAGACACTGCAGAGCTACTATACAAAAGTCAATATAGGTAATGTATAATATAGGCAATATTATAATTTTATATCAAGTATTGATAGTAAACGTTATGCAGCTACTTTATATATTTATTAATGTACAAAAACAACACGACTACAGTGCACTTATAAATAGTCTACAGCCGCCGTTTAAATAGCCGAGAAAGCTATAACGTGTAAGGTTTTAAAAGAGAAATGTCTGATCAAAATGATAACCAATAACAAATCAATCATACAAAAGTGTTATAGTTAAAAATATACAAAAACTTATTAATTGTAAGAAACTCATAATCTTCTATATAGACAGACGCAAATGTCGTTAAAATCGAAAAAATTATGTTTTCCTCACGAACACGTCTATTATATTAAGTCTATATTACTAATTAGTAATTACCATACTCATATGCACATATATTTGATATAATATACATATACTTATATAATTATTCACTATAATATAATGTATTAATTGACGAATAAATTACTTAATTACGATTGACGTTATTATAATATATACTATATAGCTTAGGTACTCGTCACGGTAAAAACAAGATATATTGACCAACGGGAGGAATTTTATTATTTTTGGAATAATAATCACGTTAAGGGTACCTACAGTCAGAGGAATAAAATAAAAAATAATAATAATAATCCGATAAATGGATTTATCGAGGTGAATAAGAGTTAGCAATGAACACGCTCAATAATAATAATGCAACACCAGCGGAATTGCGTTGTAAACATGTGAGCAGCAGACCGAAAATGAGTGTATCGGTTTATTTGCAACGACCTATGATGCATTTTAATTATAATAACAAACGGGAGAATAATTATATTTAATTCGAACGCGTCTATTACTATATAGTATATAATGTAATTTATATATTGTATATAATGCGCTCCAATGGTACAGATGACGTTTGCTGTGAAAACAATGTTTTTCATACGCACTATACACACAGTCCGATGACTGTGGTGTCAAAAGAACAGTTGCGTTTTGTCGATTTGAAATTTAATATTTATTTTGGTATTTATTATATTGATCGGAAAACGAAGTTATTTTTATTTTATTTCAATAAAACGCGACGTTGAGCACATTGTATAATATAATGAGATATTATTAAATAAAGCTATTGCCAGTCGATTACAACGGTATAAAAAGGTACACCATTAGTCACTTAAATCAACTGGTACGCGACATTAAAAATAAAATACTCTTTTCTTTGGTACTTCCCTCCCGCGATCATTAAAGAATAAAATAATTGGCAATTTCTCCATTCATTATATGTGCATGTTATATATAGAAACATCGCTACTGCCAGAATTTTATTTCAAAAGGAATATAATAATTATTATTTATTATTATACACTTGCTTTGTCGGGGTAAATGCCATTCAGCAATATCAAGTAAGATAACCTCTATAAAGGCAATAATATGATGTCGTTTGACTCAAAAACGAGGGGTTTCTTCGGTTTACGTTTTAACACCAAAATTACACGTCGAAACCCTAGCAAGCTACGTATAGCATACATATAAACGGTGGAAACACGCCCCTGAAATGAAATGCAATGATTGAAAACACTGCCTCAAAATAATGTCAAAGGGCGCAGATTATATACGATTTTTCATAATAGTGAAGCGACGTATGTATCGAAACGAAGTTGGGGTGCGAGAAGACCGATTATGTGTTGTCGAGTATATAAGATCACGGAGGCGGCGGCGTTATCCAGACCGGAAAAAAACATCAAAGGAATCTTCTCGGAGCCGGACGAGAAACGCTGAAGGCTGTACAGGAAAGACATGGAAAAACGTAATATCGGTGCAGCCGCAGTGCTTCACTCCTCGAGGGACGTTATAAATAAAACAAACTGCACCGGTAACTTATTATATACATACATATATATGTGAGCGTATAGGTACCTATATCATTGGCGTCGCTGAAGACTTAAAAGCAACGCGCGAGTACAGAAAATATAAAACTTTAACTGAACTTTATCTACACCAAACACACACACGCCAACCGTCATTCAACGTTACCTCCGACAGACCACTCACCCCTTCCTCATCCATTCACCACTCATACGAAAAGTATTCGTTTTTACGCCAATTCGTGTGTGTGTGTATGTGTATAGCTTGCATGCAACCGAACTGGGTTTGGTAAAGCTATATAATATATATATATATAATAATATAAAAGTATATAGAAGTATAAAAAGGGTTTTATTGATCCGAGGGACGCGTGCAGTGCGAAAGGATGACTGTCACTTTTAACCCTCTAGTATAGCTGAGCCTTTCGCCATCTCCGTTATTATATACGTTCGTCCGCTATACCATGTGACGGATAGCAT